>ML431658.1:0-21452 GCA_005239525.1 Nicotiana knightiana
ACTTGGTGAAGAAATTCGTTCCTAGGGATGTGGGGTTCAAAAATTTCAAGAAGAAGAAGTCTGCCCGTTTTATATATATTTTTCTGCCAGTTATTCTGCCTTGTTTTTCATGCCAAACAATCCCGAAACTCGATTTTTATGTATCCAATGGATTCCTTGTGAACTTATAGACAAATTAGGCTTTTGAATCACTCAATTTGGCCTTATAATGAAGGAGATATGTAGGTTTTAATATTTGCAATTTGTGCAGATTTTTAATACGCCGTCAGGGGCAATTTCATAACTAATCTGAAAAATCTGACAACCTTAGAAAAATGCCTATAAAACCCTCATATGATGTCCAAATTCGATGATTCTTTTTGCTACGGGTCCGTAATTATGATACGGATCCTATACATCATTCAAAACATAAATCGGAGCTCATTTGTTCAATATGACATCATTTATGCCTGAAGAAACGACGTCGAAGCATAAGAAAGAACGAGCGCAACACAACTCAAACCTATTTGAAACTCACCCGAGCCCTCGGGGCTCTAAGTCAAACATGCACGCAAGTCTAATAGCATCATACGGACTTGCTCGTGCGATCAAATCATGAAAATAACATGTAAAACAACGAATTAAACCTCAAAACTCATTATTTTCCTGAAGAACACTTATAGTTCATAACTTTTCAACCGGATGTCCGAATCACGTCAAACAAACTTCGTTTTTTACCAAATTTCACAGGCAAGGCCTAAATATGATAACAAATCTGTACCGGGCTCCGAAACCAAAATACGGGCCCAATACCAATGATTTTAAACATTATTTTTTCTTTATTTCATAAATATTTCAACAAAACAATTTCTTTCAAAAATTGATTTCTAAGGCTTGGGACCTCAGAATTCATTTCCGAGCATACGCCTGGGTCCCATATTTTACTGCGGACCTCCAAGATCGTCGAAACACAGATCCAAGTCCGTTTACTCAAAATGTTGACTCAAGCCAACTAAAACTAAATTTTTAATTCTAAAAATTATTATTTCTTATATTTTCACATAAAAGCTTTCCGGTTTCACGCCCGGACTGGGCACGAAAATTGAGGTAGTTAAAATTAATCTTTTATGGCTAATAAGTCTAGAACGGAGTCTAAATTCATAAAATGGCCCCTTGGGTCATCACAATAATAGTGTGCAAAGTTTAGTCTATTTTTTTTTTTATAAACACAATATTTCAAAAATGCTGAAGTTTTGGAAAAAGCAACAAATTCGCCAGTCCTATTATTAAATAAAAGGATCCAAATATGATAATGTTTAAACCGAAAACCGAACCTAAATAAACCGAACCGAAATTAGAAAACTGAACTGAACCGAACTTATTTCAATTCGGTTTCGGTTACTACTTTTACAAAACCGAAAACCAAATAACCGACCTGAATTTCTTCAAACCGAACCGAACTGACCCGACCGAACGCCCACCCCTAGTCCAACCCATCAACGAAAGTGTGATCCAACACCTCATCAGTCTGAAAATGGTGTGGGCAGTCTCTGAGTAGCTTCTTGTATCTTTCTCAAGCTTATCGAAGAGTCTCACCATCTCGTTATTGAAACCCCAGAATCTGGCTCCTCAGTGATTTTGTCTTCTTTGTGGGAAAAAACTTGATTAGGAATTTCCTAGCTATATCATCCCAATTGAGGATTAAGTTCGCGGGCTCCTTTTTCAACCATTCCTTGGCTTCCCCCACCAGTGAAAAGGGAAACAGTGTCAGCCTGACATAGTTTTTGGAAACTTTCGAATAATTGTAAGTGTTTATAATTTCAGGGAAGTTCTGAATGTGCCTCTGCGGGTCTTCATGAGATAAGCCAACATATTGACTTGTTGATTGAATCAATTGTACCATGTATTGTTTGAGTACAAAGTGACCCTTGATATCAGGCTTCACAATCGCCTGAGTCATAAGAGCCAGATTGGTCCTTGCAACTTTTATCATCGGATGCTCTTCATTACCTTCCATCTCTATTCGTTGTGGTTGAACTACGATGACCAACTCTCTTTCAATTCTAGTTCTAGCTTCAACTTCCCTCCTCACTCTATGAAGTGTTCGTTCGATTTCAGGATCAAGAGGAAGGAGATTGTTTGTGCTTCTACTCCTTCACATTCAAGAGAAGGGATTGTGTTATCACAAATAAAGCAAACTAAAAATTAAAACTTGAACAAATAACGAATAAAAGCTTAACTTAACTAAACAATCAATAACTAAGTCCCCTGTAATGGCGCCAAAAACTTATTGATCTCCCAAATACATGCAAGTATACGTGGTCGTCAAGTTATAAAGTGACTCAAAAGTCAGATGTCGAACTCATAGAGACTTAGATTGATCATTAACTAAGCAAACTAAAATTAATTAATTGTCCAAGATGTTTAAGAGTGATATTTTTCTATTAATCTACTATTGCGGAAATTAAACAAATAACAACTAAATTATCACGAATGCAGTTTTGTATGACGAGATTTTACTTCAGAGGAGAGGAAAATTCCAGGGTTGTGGTTAATTTATCAATCCTATTAAGTTCAATAATTGCACTCATTAATCCAGATTATCTATGGTTACTAATTAACCGGATCGTTTATATGAATAGCATGTTCCTTCAATACTACTCGCCTGCCCATAATATATCAATCATATATTCCTGTGGTATTGAGTCTATCATGAACGAATATAATACGATATTTAATTAAGCAAGACTGTTAGGTATATTCCTATCCTAACCGCGAAATTATTCCCCGAGCCACGGGTTCAGAAACAAGCTTTCTCTTATTCTACTCTAATCTAACACGACTTTTTCAAGCATAACATAGATAGTAGGATGAATTGGTGGCTACAACAATTCACAAATTAAAACTAGAATTAAAGAAACAACCAGAAGATGATAATCTAAATTAACAAAGATGTAATTAATAAACGTTAATAATCATGTCAACCACAACTCTAAAACTAGAGTGCTTAGTCACTCATGTTCGTAGTAACATTTTTCCAAGTATTTTGCATAAACAAATTACAAATAAAAGATAAATAAATGAAGTACTTTATGATTTTCTCCTCCAAAAATTGTCCACGTGATATTCTTGCTTCCGGTCGCCAAATTCCACTAAAAATAGTGTTTAGTGACTATTTATATGTGTAGGAAAAAAACTCAAACGAAATAACTAAGTTCAAAATCAAATATGAGACAAAATAAACTTTAAAAACCCGAAACGCGCTCGCCACGGACTTTGCCTTGCGAGAAAAAACGCACAGTCCATCGCCTCAGACCTAGCCTCCCCAGCCCTGTAGCGCGCTTGGCATCTCGCGTCGCATGCTCTATAGCGAGCTTCAAAGCTCGCGTCGCCCACTGGTGCTACTTTCAATTCTCATTCTGTTTCTTTTGCCTCTCTCTCTTTTCACGTTTTTGTCTTCTTTCTCAATTGGCTTTACAATTCGTTGCATTGTTTCTTACTTCAATTGTTCTTTCTTTTTGTCTTCTTTTCATTTCTTTGTTTTGTCTTTCTTTAATTTGCTTTTCAAAAATTAATCATCACTCCATCATCAAATAATCACCACAAATAATTACGAGTCAGTCATATAGTGCATAAAATACACATAAAATCTCTACTTTGCTCCCAATTTCGTCTTCACGTACCTACACATAAAATAAGCTCAATTAAACACGAATATAGTATAGTTTAGTATTAAAGCACCTAAAATATAAGAAAGTAATGCACTAAAAATATAAAATTATAGCCACACATCATTAAGTCCTTAGGTTTGTTGAGTCTTTGTTATTTTGTTCTTCATTTGTAATCCTACGCTACTTTTAAGAAGTGTCTTGTGGAACAGATTTAAATCACTGTTTGATTTAGTTTCTTAACTAGAGTTAGTCAATGTTTGTTGTTTTGTAATAGAGTTATTGCAAGTTATTATAAGAGGTGAGAGATTAAAAGTTTAATTTCTAGATTGCAATAGATTGTAATATGAAGTTTGTTCGGTTTAGTGGAGTTGAAATCCTACTAGAGTGTATCGTGGTTTTTGATTCCTTGAGCAAGGAGTTTTCCACGTACATATCGCGTGTTCTTTATTTACTACCGATTTACAGTGGAAACAGATAGAGAACTTGGTCCCCTATACTGTTTGGTTTTACAATTTGTTGCTTACTGTGGGAGCTGACAGAAAGCTTGGTTTTATTGAATTTGGACAAATATTGAATCTGACTATAATTTTAGAAGTATAATGAGTTTAGTGCTAAACTTGAAAGTCGAACCTACGCAAATTTAAATCGTGGTGCCACTCTCGTCCTCGTCATCTTTTATCTCCATCACCCTTCTCTAAGGATGTGACTGCCCGTATTCCTGACCAAGTTGGTAATTCTCATTAATTATTTTTTCCTCTTCTAATCCCATATTGGTTTTGTGAAATTAATGAAGGTGTTGGGTAATCTTTCATTAAAAATGGTATGAGGTAATTTTGGTTGAAAATTTTTGCCAGGTTAATAGTTGTAAACTTCTACTATTGATTATGATGCTCCAACTTTGGGATAAAACTAATACATGTGTGTATAGAATCTGGAAAATTGCAACCTTCAACTTATACTGTCACCATAAGGTCCATAGCCATTATTTCATGTCTTATGATCTCCTAACAAGTCTGATAGAATTTCTTGGGCATGAGTAATTCTTAACTAATATATACGGAATTAAGGAAATTTGTTTCAACAAAACAATGTGTAATTTCAACTACGTCGCCTTCGACTCTAAGTCATCGATCTTTCTTCCATCTTTAATCAATATATGTCGCATCGATCTTAAATCAATTTTATTTATCTCATACATTACGGTTTATGTCAAATATATACTTGGAAATGAGAACTAGTCTTGCCAAAAGAATAATAGAAATTGAAATCATTCAAACACTCGTGATGACTTAATTTGTATTCTTTAGAAAATTGTTATTATAGGGTGAGAAGGTTGAAGTGAAAAAGAAGTATGGATGACCTAAATTGCGAAGTCAACGACAACCCTTTGAGAAAAGTAAGGGAACGACCATTATATATAGAGCTTAAACGTTTTGTTTATTCATTAGATGTTGAATGAAATGTCGCAGTTTGCTTCAACAACCATCTCCTTACTTTTTTCTGCCTTGAAAACTAAATCAAAAGCGATGATGGAAACGAATAACATGACCTTATTTCTTTTCTCCTATATTAAATTCAGCTCAGTCAATGACGTACAAATATTCCTCCTAGCTTCTAAGAGTTGAAGATCTATTTTCAATCGGAACAACTAAACTTTTTTTTTTTTTTTTATGATGGTGGTGTTCGGGTCAGCTTGCACGCACCTTAACTATTTCACAAGATACATGTTATATCTTTCACCAGCACAAGTGTTGGATAACTCTACGTCACTGGGATTTGAACTTGATGAACAACTAAATCATATATGTCCTAAAACTTGTCTAACCATTTCTTATGAATAAATAAATAAATAAAAACTATTGCTTGCTTAAAATAAGTATGAGATTTTTTGCAAGAAAATAATGATGCTCTTAAAATTAATAATTTGGACGATCACGGTCGCTCATCTCTCTGCAAATTAACTTAGTCGTTTATATTTAATCTGTTGTTTTAGGGATGTAGAAAACCAAGTTGAATTTTGACTGAGTTTCATATAATGGTTTAGTACACTCCTAATTTTTCATATGTAAAGGTAGACCTGGCAAGATGGTTAAAAATAATAGTTATCCATCCAATCCAACCCATTAAAAATGGGTTGGTTAACTGACTTTTTAAAACCGGGTCGAATATGGATAATTACCCGTATTATCCATTAGAAAAATGAGTAACCAAATGGGTAACCAATGGGTAAAATATGGATAATACAATTATTGAAAAATTATTTCAGTAATGTTCTTCTGTTGCAAGGGGCAACAAATTCATATTAGAGTTTGAGGCTAATATGAAGTCATGAATGGATAATATGGTTACCCGTTTCAACCCGAAACATATCCGACCCGACCCACCCGTTTGTCACTCCTATGTAAAGGTAACATTACAAATGCGCTTGTTTGAGACTTCCACTTACCATGAAAAGGTAAAATTTAATTAGTAACCCTCTGTTTCGATAATTACTCTTTTAACGTAATACCAAACGGGTAATCTTGATGACAAGTTTTATTAGATCCTTTCTAAGCCATAGTCTTCTCTCTTAGAAAACCAGTAAAATAGAAAATGAAGAAATTCTTAATACATATTTTAAGGAAAAGATAATGACAGCGCTATTAATAGAAAGAAAATAGTTAGTCAACTTACATTGCTTTGTCATTTCCAGTTCACGAGCTGGAAATGACTAAATGCATATTTTAAAGAAAAGATTAGTTTGATCAAGCATCAAAGTCAGAATCATTCTTGGAAAAAGAATTGCTAAACAATAATTTTTTGTTGATATGCCGTGGTACCTTGTTGTCTATTTTGTGTCTTATATACCATGCACTAGTGCTTCAATACCAAAAACATTTCCTATCATCTCTTGCTCCTTGACATTTTCCAGAATGGATGTTGTTTCCGCGACTTTTAATCTCCACACCTTCTTGTCTATCCATGTTGTACTTCCTGTGTTCTTATTCTTATTTTTCTCCCAATGTGCTGCAGCTGCTACATTACTTGGAAATGAAACTGACAAACTTGCCTTACTCAGGTTCAAGTCCGAAATAACTGAAGATCCATCAGGAGTTTTGGCCTCTTGGAACGATTCTGTTCATTTATGTCTGTGGACTGGAGTAAGATGTGGCCTTGGACAGGAAAGAGTCATTAGCTTGAATCTGAAGGGGCTAAGGTTGGCAGGTCCAGTCTCAGCTCATCTCGGAAATCTGTCCTTGCTCAATTCTCTTGACCTGGCAGAAAATTCCTTCCATGATCAAATTCCTCAACAACTCAGCAGGCTTTCAAGGCTTCAAAACCTGAATTTGAGTTTTAACTATCTAGGAGGGGAAATTCCAGTTAATCTATCACATTGTGTTAACCTCAAGAGCCTCGTCCTCGACCATAACAATCTTGTGGGACAGATTCCTGACGAAGTTGGATCATTAACGAGGTTAGTGAAATTGTATCTCAAAAATAACAATCTGACAGGAGTCTTTCCAGGTTCTATTGGAAACCTTACATCTTTACAAGAATTGTATTTATCGTTCAACAATATAGAGGGAGAATTACCAGCTTCTCTAGCTCGATTGACCGAGTTGAGACAACTTGGATTGTCAGTAAATAGGTTATCCGGGGAGTTCCCTCCTCCGCTATACAATTTGTCATCCCTGGAATTAATAGCGCTTTCCCATAACAACTTTTCTGGTAATCTCAGATCCGATTTAGGCCATTACTTCCCTAACCTCCAAAAACTTTACTTGGCACAATGTCAATTTATTGGTTCCATACCATCCTCTTTGGCTAATGCTTCGAAATTGCTACAGCTTGATTTTCCTGTAAACAATTTCACTGGAAATGTACCTAAGAGTTTCGGTAACTTGGGAAATTTGCTGTGGCTCAATGTTGGGAGCAACCATCTCGGATATGGTGCGGATGATGACCTCAACTTTGTAAGTTCTCTTACCAATTGCAGCAGTCTATTGACGCTCCATTTTGGAGACAACCAGTATGGAGGTACATTACCCCATGCAATAGCCAATCTTTCTAGTCAGTTACAACGACTACTACTCAACGGAAATAGAATTGGTGGAAGCATACCCAAAGAGATCTCAAACCTGGTAAACTTGAATCTACTTGACATGAGTTACAACAATCTTACAGGTGGCATTCCAGATTCTATTGGAAGACTTACAAACTTGGGACGTCTCAACTTGGGTAACAATCTCTTGATGAAAGGGGCCATCCCTTCTTCACTAGGAAATCTCACTAAACTCGTGTATCTTTATTTGGGGTATAACGGGTTAGAGGGTAACATACCTTCAACCTTGGGAAACTGTAACCAACTGCTAAAATTGGACATTGCTGAAAACAATCTGACTGGAACTATACCACAGGAACTTATTGCTCTCTCATCCCTCACAAATATTTATGCATATTATAACTCTTTTACTGGTCCATTGCCAGTGTACATTGGTAATTGGAGTCAACTTACTTATCTTGATTTTTCCTACAACAACTTTTCGGGTATGATTCCACAAACTCTGGGAAAATGCTTGGCCTTGGGGGACATCTATATGAAGGGAAACTCCCTCCAAGGGACCATTCCCAATTTAGAAGATTTACAGGATCTCCAGTTCTTAGATCTTTCCCTCAACAACCTATCAGGGCCAATCCCTCAATTCATTGCAAATCTTACTTCCTTACTCTCCTTTAACTTATCTTTTAACAATCTAGAGGGCGAGGTTCCTGTCACCGGAATATTTTCAAATGTGACTGCAGATGTATTTGTCGGGAACTCCAAGCTTTGTGGTGGGATTCAAGAGCTGCATTTACCACCTTGTGTTTATCAAGAAACTCAAAAAACACAGAAGAAGCATGTACTTGCCCTCAAGTTTATATTGATCATTGTTTTTGTTGCTTCACTTTCAATCCTGGCCTTAGTAGTTTTCCTTTGTTTGAGAAGAAATTTGAAAAAAGATCAACCAGCTGATAGATCTATATCTGCGAACTTCTATCCCGATATTTCTTACGAAGAGCTCCGCAATGCAACTAGTGGATTTTCTTCTGAAAATCTGATTGGCTCTGGCAGCTTCGGAACTGTTTACAAGGGATCTTTGGCCTCTGATGGGGCAATCGTTGCTGTCAAGGTATTCAATCTCCAGCATCAAGGTGCTTCTAAAAGCTTCATAGCAGAATGCCAAGCATTGAGAAACATTAGGCACCGGAACCTTGTTAAAGTCATTACAGCATGCTCTGGTTCTGATTATAAGGGAAACGAGTTTAAAGCTTTGGTGTTTGAGTTCATGCAGAACGGGAGCTTGGAAGAGTGGCTGCATCCAAAAGCAGAGACACAAAGGAGCAGCTTGACAATTCTTCAGAGAATACATATTATACTAGATGTGGCTTCTGCACTGCATTATCTTCATCATCAGTGCCAAACACCCATGATTCACTGTGATATCAAACCACAGAACATTCTTCTTGATGAAGATCTCACAGCTCATCTTGGAGATTTTGGTTTGGTTAGACTCATTCCTGGATTCAGTATAGAACCCAATCTACATCAGTTTAGCTCACTTGGAGTTATGGGAACCATTGGCTATGCAGCTCCAGGTAAACTAAAACTGCGAAAACACAGATTGAAAGACATACGATATGAAATTACAGTGTATATATAGAATAATATGTTTTCTTCTAACAACAGTGGCTAATTTATAAGCTCAATTTTCTTGTTGCAGAATACGGCATGGGTGGTAAGGTCTCCATTTTAGGAGATATGTACAGTTTTGGAATCCTAATATTGGAGATATTCACTGGAAGAAGACCCACAGACACTTTGTTCCAAGAAAGCTCTAGTCTCCATCACTTTGTGGAAACAGCATTACCAGATAGAGCAATGGAGATTCTAGACAAAACAGCTCTAAATGGTGACATAATGGCGAAACCAACCAATGGAGAAGAATATTGGGCCAGTATGAAGAAAGAACAGATGGAATGCTTGGTTCGCATACTTGACATTGGAGTTGCATGTTCAGCTGAATCCCCAAGAGACAGATTGACCATGAGACAAGTTTACAGTAAGTTGACACAAATCAGACAAGATTTTCTAGGAGCAGAAGATGTGAAGAGGCGATTGGGGCCATAGGTTACAAGTGAAAGCATTGGATTTTAATCTTAAATGTTTTGCTAGTTTTACATTCTGTCAATTTGGTAAGAAAAATGTGAAAGCGTTGTATTTATAACAGGTTTCAAATTGCAGTAGAATTTTCATTATGCAGAAGAACTAAAGTAGTACCTAGCATATTCCTTGACACTAATGGCTTTAGTTAGGAAATTACATGTTAGTTCTAGACTTCTATATTAGGGTGGAAGAATCGGATGCATAAAGCATCTGCTAATAAAAAACAAAAATTGGTACAGCCTATTCAGGAAGTTAATACAATTAGTTAATTAGGTAACTGAGGGAGAACTCAGCATCTACAGAATGCTTGATTCCATCGATATATTGCTTATTTGATATTCCTACAAATAGTGAAAAATCAAATCTCTATTTAGTTAGTGATTCTCCTTAAATAGACATTGAAAATTGGCGGACTGATCATATGTTGTGTCAAAATGAAACTTACTTCTTTTAAAAGGAAGAATTAGCTAATCAATAAATAAAACAATACTCAAAGTGTTCCATAATACGATTCCACTGTTACAGGGAAATAAAGCTGGGGCCAAACTCTAATGTCAAATTATTATGAAGCCCCGAGGTAAGCTAACATCATCGGATAATTTGAACCTGAAATAGTGAAATTACGAGGATTGATAGACGATACCTAAAAAGCTAGGGCTTCATTTACAGTAACGGTCAGCTTTCTTCTTGACCCGGTCATCAAGGGCATCTTCAACGGACTTGACTTTTTCATTCGGGTCGTACCCGAATTTCTTAGCCTCGACCGGAAACAACTCATCGTATTTCCTACGCTTAGCGGCGTCAATCGTATAAATATCATCGGGAGCGGCGTCGGCATCTTGTTCAGTAGCGGCAACGGCGGCGTCACCAGTCAAAGGCTCGTCGGAAACGACGTCGTCGGCGGACTTGTTCTTCTTTTTCTTCTTCTTCTTGTCGATTGCTTTGCTGCGGCTGGCTACTGCGCCTCCTTTGAAGGTTAACCGACCTCCTTTCACTCTTTCGTACGGGTCCGACATGGATCTTTCTTTGCTTTGTTCTCTGTTAATTCCTGCTGATTTACCAATTTGACAGGGAATAAGGTTTTGCAACACAAAAATTGTGAAAAAGGAAGGAAACTATAGTTACGTACAATATGGTAAATTTGAGCTGAAATAAGGGTTTGATACTTTATGTGGCTTAAAGGCAACTGATATGGGGCAATGGTTAAGATTTGTCTTTTGGAAAAAAATACTTTCATCATGAACTAAGGCAATCATATTAATTTCCTTTGTGATGGAATATTTATCATACTAAACACTGAAAATTGATTTTTAAGAAAAAATATTTTCCTCTAAATGATTTTTTTATATATAAAATGGTTTGAGCTAAAGGAAAAAATAGTTTACACATAAGTTTATGTTCATGTTAAAAGGACTAGGTTCATAAACTCGATGTTGCAAAGCTACATTTGACTCTGCCTATAGATCACCTTTCGGCATCACAAAATTCATAATTCTTTGTAGGAATGTTCATAAAAATCTCAAAAATTGAACCAAACCAAAAATCGAACCAAAAAGATATTTTGTTAATTTGGTTTTGGTTTTGAATTTTAGAAACCGATCAAATTTGATTTTGTGTAACGACCCGACCGGTCGTTTTGCGTTATCGGACCCCGTTCCCCTAAATGAAACTTTCCATAGCGGCTTATTGTGATTTATGTCTTGCGAGGACGGGTGGTTCGGGATTCGGAAGCGTTTAGAGTGATATAGGAACACTTGGTTCCTTAAGGTTGGCCTTTAAGGCTAAGTTTGACTTTGGTCAACATTTTGGGTAAACGATCTCGGAATCGAGTTTCGACGGTTCCGGTAGCTTCGTATGATGATTTCGGACTTGGGCGTATGTTCGGAATGGGTTTTGGATTACCGGGGAGCGTTTCGGCGCCCAACAGCGAAATAAGAGTTTCCTTAAGATCATATTGTGGTTGGGGATGTGTTTTTGTGTTATCGAGGTCCAAACGGAATTTCGAGACTGGGAATAGATCTGTTATGTCATTTATGACTTGCTTGCAAAATTTGGTATCATTCCGAGTAGAATAGGTCGATTCGGCGCATTGTTAGAAATTCAATAACTTAAAGTTCCTAAGTTTGATTCTAGGGGTTTTGAGGTGTGATTTTGAGTTTTAGCGTTTTTTTGGGTGTTCTGAAGGCTCGAACGAGTCCATATTATGATTTGGGACTTGTTGGTATATTTGGACGGGGGCTCAGGTGGGCCCAGGTGCCTCTCCGGCACCAAACGAGGCCAAAACCAGCTGAAGCAGTTGCTGGTGCACCTGATCTGGTGTGACCGCAGGTGCGGTTGCCCAGTCGCAGGTGCGAGACCGCTCCTGCTGTCCTTGCCTCGCAGGTGCGGCTTCAGGTGAGGCTGCCCATTTCTCGCAAGTACGGATAATATCCGCAGGAGCAGAGCTGCAGGTGCGAGCTCCTCTCCGCAGGTGCGAGCGCAGGTCCCTTGCCCCTCTTCCGCAGGTGCGATTCTTTTCTCGCAGGCGTGAGACCGCAGGTGCGGTCTTCGAGCCACAGGTGTGGAACCCTGTAGGCAGTGAGGTCTTTTAAAATATGGGAAAGAACCATTTTACTCCATTTCTTTCCTCCATAGTCGACCTTGAAAAGAGCCAAACGACCTAGCTACTAAAAGGTAAGTGATTTCTACTCTAATGTTAGTTTAATACATGAATTCCTAGGTAGATTAACCTCCTAATTAGTGAGAATCAAGGGTTAGGGAAAAACTTAGGGCTTTATAAAATTTGGGGAATTATCCACTAACTAGCTATGAAAGCATACAAAAACCATATATTAATGATCCTTAGGGTATGGGTAAGTGTTTCCTTCAAGAGTTTCTGGAATCCGAGCATGTGGGCTCGGGGTGTATTTTTGGGATTTTTTAAAGTAGGTTGAAATAACTACTTAGTTAGGTAAATTTCATACTTTTGAGCATAGATTAATTCATGTATACAATATTTGACTAGTTCCGAGTCCTTGAGAGACGAGTTTGGAGGTTCGAGGGCGTTCTTAACCCAGAAAGTAAGTGCTACACGAGGTGAGTCTCCTTTCTAACATTGTAAGAGGGAATTGTCCCCATAGGTGATTATAAATAATTGCATGTCCTTATTTGCGGGGGGCTACGCACACACGAAGTGACGAGAATCCGTGCGTAGCTACTATTATGTATGTTGGTTAGTTCTAGGACTCACAAGCATGCTTTTATGTGCCTTACATGTGTCCCTAAATGTATTTGAGTTGCATAGTATCCTTGAATTGGTATGAGAGTATTAGGAAGTTATGTTCAAACTTCAAAATCATATTGCTTAAGTTCTTGCTTTTACATACAATCTTTGTTAAATCCCTAAATATTGAAAAAGTATGTGTATGTATACGGCACCCGCGTCGCATGTATGATTCATGAGCGGGATAGCCCTACTATTATGTCAACCGCGTCGCATGTTCGATTCGCGAGAGGGGTAAGAGATGCATGTATGGTTCGAGCCGTTTGACCCTCGACAGTGCACATTTATTTTCGCGACGCTTCGACCGTCCGCTTTCGGCCTATTATGTGCTATATAATTTACTGGGAGTCTTGTTGTAATTATATAAACTGTTTCATGTGAAAAAGGGAATTTAGTACATTATATACTAGTGAAATTTGACATGCAAAGGTAATTACAATTATACTTGATATCTTATGTCTTTGTGATTACTACGACTATTATGCCTGCCTAGCCCTTATTAAATTATGTTATTTAAAATTTTGACCCTAGTAAGTATCACGTCTACCTCTCGTTACTACTCCTTCGAGATTAGGCGGGATACTCACTGGGTAAATATCTGTTTATGTACTCATGCTACGCTTCTGTACTTAATTGTACAGGCTCTGAGGCAGGTGCATCTGGGCATTCATCCGGAGTTCGTCCCTGACGTATATTTGGCGTGGACTTCTCGGTGAGCTGCTTTCCTTGACGTATCTCTCTGGCAGCACCTTGGAGTTCCTCTTTTCTTTTGCTATGTCTGTATTACTTTTCTTCAGACAGTAGGGCAAACTTGTACTTTTTTTTTGGATACTCGTTTCTACTAGATGCCTGTAGACCTGTGACGCCAGTTCCTGGCATGCCCACGTAGTGGATATTCTATTCTTTTGGGTTGTAATTATTGGTGGTGACTAATATATTTATTATTCACTTTTGGTTGTCTAAGTCCCTTGTTTACTTCGAAATTAGAAATCTAAAAGAAAACCTCTTAAGTATGGAAAATTGTTTTATGAATTAAAAAGGGATCACTAGTAAATTAAGGTTGGCTTGCCTGACATCGGAGTCAGGCGCCGTCGCGACCTAGAGTGGGATTTGGGTCGTGACAACATGGTATCAGAGCTCTAGGTTCACGTAGGTCTCACAAGTCACAGGCAAACCTAATAGAGTCTTGCGGATCGATATGGAGACGTTTGTATTTATCTTTGGGAGGCTATATGGTGTTAGGAAACCTCTCTTTATTCATGTTCTATCGTGCAGTCGATGGTTTACTAAATCCCATTCTTCTATTCTCTCACAGATGGTGACGACTCGCGCGGCTGACATTCCAGACCCAGGAGATGCCGCTACCCCCGCCGTCCGAGGCCGGGGGAGGGCACTGGCCCGAGGTAGGGGACGAGGCATCCCAGAGCTGTTCCAGTAGCCCACCCAGCAGATCCGACAGAGGATCCTATCACAGAGGAGCAGGGCGAGGTGCCCCAGTAGATCCTGTCCCAGTAGACTTTATGACGGCGCAAGGCTTCCAGGAGGTCATGGGCCGTATGATGAGATTCATGGATACTATGATGCAGGCTGGTTTATTTTTAGCGAATCTTGCCACATCCTAGGCGGGAGGGGGAGTTCAGACCCCTACTGCCCAGGCCGCAGGACATGCAACAGCAGTATATCAGACCTCGGGTGCACTTCCCGTGGGTGGAGCCCAGCCTGTAGCAGCAGCACCTGAGCTCAGACCAGCTGCGGACGGCGATCCACAGAAGTTACTAGATAGATGGACCCGATTGCACCCTCCTATCTTCGGAGGTGAGAAGGGCGAGGATGCCCAGAACTTCATTGATAGGTGCAGGGACAGACTGCACAACATGAGGATACTGGAGTCCCATGGAATGGACTTCACTACTTTTCAGCTTGAGGGCAAGGCCTGCAGATGGTGGCAGTCCTATATCCTTGGTAGACCAGCAGGTTCCCCTTCCATCACTTGGGAGCAGTTCACTCAGCTGTTCCTGGACAGGTATATTCCACCCTCCGAGAGGGAAGAGCTGCGGTATCAGTTTGTGCAGCTGGAGCAGGGACAGATGTCGGTGACAAACTACGAGGCCAGGTTTTCCGAGTTGTCTCGTCATGCCCTTATGATACTTCCTACTGATGTTGAGAGAGTGCGGAGATTTGTAGCTGGGCTGCACTCAGGTATTAGGGCCAACATGGCCCGAGAGGTGGAGATGAGGACTCCCTATCAGCTTGTGGTCGAGATAGCTCGCTGGACTGAGGGTTATCAATCGAGGGGCAGAGAGCAGAGTCAGCAGGATAAGAGAGCTAGATTTTCTGGAGATTTCAGAGGTTCCCCAGCCAGGGGTAGAGGTCAGTTTGGTAGAGGCCAGCCTAGCAGGCCTCCATATTCAGCTCCTCCACCACCTCCCCGTAGTGCTCCAGTAAGGCCCTATTTCAGCGCCATGCCGGAGAGTTCCTACCGTCCACCAGCCATTCAGGGTTCCTCAGGCGGGTATTCCGGCCATCAGGGGTCTTATAATCCTTACTTCAGTGCCATGCCAGAGGGTTCTCACCGTCCCCTAGCTATCCAGGGTTCTTCTTCAGGGCAGCAGGCCATGCCACCAGTGAGATGTTATGAGTATGGGGATTCAGGAAATATGAGGAGGACTTGTCCCAGGCTTCGGTGCAAGGCCGTTTAGCAGAGTTATCAGCCTACATTTTCAGCACCGGCGATTCGTCCACCCAGAGGTGGAGGTCAGGCTGGTAGAGGTCGTCCCAGAGGCGAAGGCCAGAAAGGGGGAGCTCTACCGACCCCTATTCATTTCAGCAGAGGTCAGTAATCCGGTGCTCCATCTAGATTCTATGCTATTCCGGCCCGATCATATGCAGTGGCCTCAGATGTCGTGATCACAGGTACTATTTCAGTATGTGGTAGAGAGGCATCAGTGTTATTTGATCCAGGATCCACTTATTCATATGTGTCAGCCTTATTTGCTTGTTTCTTTGATGTTCCTCGCGAGTCCTTGGGTACTCCTATTTATGTGTCCACTCCCGCGGGTGATTCTGTGGTAGTAGACCGGATTTATCGGTCCTGTATGATTTCATTTTGTGGGTTCGAGACCAGAGCGGATCTCCTATTGCTCGACATGGTTGATTTTGAGATTATTCTAGGAATGGATTGGCTATCTCTCTATCATGTCGTGCTAGATTTTCATGCCAAGACAGTTACTTTATCCATGCCCGAGTTGCCTAGGCTGGAGTGGAGGGGTTCCTCTGTTAGTGCAGTCGGTCGGGTTATTTCTTTCCTGAAGGCTCGACATATGGTCAAGAAGGGTTTTCTGGCGTATCTTGATTATGTGCGGGACACCACCGCCAAGTCTCCGACGATTGATTCAGTGCCAGTGGTTCGAGAGTTTGCCGATGTATTTCCTTCAGATCTTCCAGGCATGCCTCCGGATCGTGATATTGATTTCTGCATTGATTTAGCTCCAGGCACCCAGCCTATATCTATTCCCCTGTACCGTATGGATCCGAAAGAGTTGAAGTATTTGAAGGAGCAACTTGAGGAGTTGTTGGCTAAGGGGTTCATCAGATCGAGTGTATCGCCGTAGGGTGATCCAATTCTATTCGTGAAGAATAATGATGGGTCCATGCGGATGTGTATTGATTACTGCCAGTTGAACAAGGTCAACATTAAGAATAAGTATCCTTTTCCGCGCATCGATGATTTGTTTGACCAGTTGCAGGGTGCTCGAGTGTTTTCTAAGATTGATTTTAGATCGGGATATCATCAGTTGAAGATCCAGGCCTTAGATGCTCCAAAGACTGATTTTCGTACGAGATATGGTCATTATGAGTGTTTGACCAAAGAATTAGACCCTTTGACTAAAGCTTATTTTTAAGATGAATACGGGTTACTGATAATCAAGATAATGGAAAAATGAATAATAGACAATATTACAGAAATAAAAGATCAAAGTTGATTGTATTTCGAGAATCAGATGTCTTTACAAGATGTATCCCCTCCCTTATATAGGAGATTCTATACGAATGCTGCTATTAATGACTAATTATGACATTAATGAGGCGTTACAGAGGATAACGGTAAATAGGGGTTCAGTTACATAACGTTCGAGTAATCAATTGTGGGTTCGTGAATCTGCCCGTAGCTTTGTCTAGATTCATTCTAACCGTGCCTCTCTCCCGTTTTGATCAAATTGGAATTCTCGTGGCTGATAAGTTCGTGGGTTTATTGAACCGTGTCTCTTTGTACCGTACATCTTCAAAGAGTTATTTCCAGCTATCGTGTTTTCCCGTGTCCACGTGACTAGCTGAGTTTTCAAAAGCTGGCTTACGTGTGAAACTCTTTTTTACCAATACAGATAGTCCCCCCCCCACTTACCATATATTTAACGATTAATATTTGGCAAGTGGATATTTATTTATGGCGGGAATATTTTGCCGTCGCTTTTCCTTGAATCATTGTATCCTTCTCTGTACCATAGACGTCGTTTGTCACTTCCATTTAATGCCCATACCACGTGTCCTTTTCGTATTGGTTCTGCATTTACTCAGCACCTTTTAGGGCTTTTTGCGGTTGTGCCAATCCTGAAATGACATCTTCAATTTTGACTTTTCATCATTATTTTCCTTTTTCATCATGTTTGACAGTTATCTTCAAGTATAAATACATGTTTTCTTTTCTTTGCTTCCACGAAACACTTTTCTACTTCTGTTTTCTGTAAAAAAAAAAAACTTTCTTCTTTGCCTTTGTAAACATGTCTTCTTCAAACCAACCTCAAAGAGTAATAGACATTGAAAGCTTAGCGCCATCTTCTGCTCCGACTAGGAATCAGAGGGGTGGTAGACTTAGAAGTCTAGGATCCACTCCTTCGAGGGGCTCTTCTTCTTCTCAAATAGTTCCTTCTTCTTCCACTAGATCTCCACTTATTCCGAGATTTAGGGTTTCTCGATCTTCGTCTAGAGGTAGAGGCGAACGCCTTCGTGAACCTGGAGTCGATGAAATTGCCCCTGCTGAGTTTGTTTTTGCTAGGGATAGTCAAGTTCTTTTAGATCAGTCTTCTTCTCTTGATAGTGTAGAAAGATACCCAACCCTTATAACTGAGGGTCAGATTTCCCTTGTTCGAAGGGAGTGCTCATGGAAATCTGACTTTCCTGTCTATATTCTGAATAGTAATCAAAGAATAACTTCTTACAAAATAGGATATTCTTTTGTTTATACTTATCCCTTCACTTTAGGGTTTAGACCCCCCATTGACCCAGTTATAATTGAGTTTTGCCGTTTTTTCAATATATGCTTAGGACAAGTTGGCCCGCTTGTGTGGCGAGTTGTCGCATGCCTTAGGAGTTTGGCTTCTTTAGCCTCGGTTCCTTTTACCTTCAACCATCTTATTCACCTCTACTCTCCTACCTTATTTCGTGAAGGGGTTTTTACTCTGACTGCTAGGAGCAAAAGAGTGTTAGTAACCCCTGGAGACGATAAGGATAGGGGTTGGTACCTTCGTTATGTTGTTGTACCCACTGCTGGTTTAGTGGGTGAAGAAAATATTCCCTTCCCTGAGAAGTGGAATCGCGCACGTGAGTATACTTTAGCTCACATTTACTTTTTCTTGTTTTGACTTGAGATGTTTTATTTAACACCGTGTCTGTTTATTTTTCTCCTTTCAGCAATCATGAATATTGTTGAGAATGTCTTCTTTATTCGTGATTGGGTAGAAAACTATTATCTGTTGCTCCTTCTGAAGAAAGATCTTGGAAGTACCTCGCTGGGAGGTACGATTGACAAGTAAAGACCCACGGTAAGTGAAGCTTTTGTTCTTTTTTCTTTCCTTACTCGAGTCTTTTTTTCCTTCTGTCGTTTAACTTTTTTCCCTTTTTAATAGGATTCTCTGCTTGTGGGGTGGCTGCTTCCTCTATCCCGAAGATGTCCTTTGCTCAAGTCCAGGAAACTATCGTTGGTTCATCTTCCTCGAAGAGGAAGATTAGTGAATCTCGTTCCATGGAGGAAGAGGAAGAGGGTGCTTTAGTGCACAGGCCACGGAGAAGGCGAATGGTTTAGATGACGAGCATGTTGCCTCAACCTTGCCTTCCGTGTCTGCGCTTGAGCCCCTGTCTTTGATGATGTTCCACATTCCCCTATTCACGGTGGTATTGATATCGCTCCTGATGACGTCCCTTTGTCTGCTGTCGTTCATGCTTCTTTGAGAGAAGAAGTTTATTCTATTCCTTTGGCTATCTCAACTTTTACCGCTGCTCTGCCTGTAACTTCTTCAACTCTTCAACTTTCCGTGCCTGCTCCTTTGCCCATGGCTTCTCCAGCTCCTCAACCTTCCGTGCCTGTTGCTGTTCCATCTCTGCCTGCTTCCATGCCTTCCGTTAGGGAAGTAGGGTCTTCCAGCAGAGAGATGCGGCAGGTGGTAATAGAGGTTCCAGCTGAGGGAAACCTTTTCAAGAAGACGGGTGAGCCCGAAGTGTGGCTCAAGCCTTTAATAGGTCCCGCTGAGAAAGCAAAGCTTGCTAGCCACGGTGCTCTTACATGCGCAAATGAGGTCGTGCATACTTCTTTGAAGGTATGGTGTAAGTTATCCTCTTTCACTATCGTATATGAAATTTACCATATCTAACTGGTTTATTTCTTATAGATTAACCTCATAGGCATGGAGCTTATGAAGAGGATTTCAAACACAGACCAAGAGACAAGAGAGTTGCAGGCAGAAGTTGATAATTGAAAAGCACAGTATGACAGCTTAAGGATTGACATGGACGCTTTAGATGAAGAGATGAGTACCTTGAAGCGGCAGATGAGACTTATGGCAGCAGAGCTAGTAGTGGAGCCGGATTCTTGCAGTCAAGCTGACAAAGATAAGAGTGTTCTGGAGTCTTCGTTTGCGGAGCAGCTGTCCCGTGCCTCAGAGGAGATTAGAGAATTAAAGAACTTGCTGGGGCAGAAGGAAGAATACTCACGTGAGCTCGTTCAATCACTCACTCGCACTCAAGAAGATCTTCGAAGGGCTTTAGACAAAGCTCAAGCTTTAGAGGAGTCGATTGTTCCATTAAGGGCCGCTCATGAAGCCGCGGAGGCGGAGAAGGACGGGCTGAGAGCTGAACTCCAAGTGTGGGCACAAGATTATGAAGATTTGGAAGAGGTGGCTATTGTCGATATGAGATGGGCGTATATGAATTTTCGCCTTGACACATTGATGGAGATAAGTCAAGAAGGTTTTGACCTTAGTGCTGAAATAGCCAAAACTAAGGAAGCCATGGAGAAGGCTCAACAGGGTCATAACCTCTCTTCACCTGATGGTGAGATTCCAGCCGCTCATGCCTCTTCATCTTCAGTTGCTCCCGTTCCTTCCGCCTCTGAAGTCAACCCCTCTCTTTGAAAAGATCTAGTTGGTTTACCTTTTTTTTCTTTTTCTTTGTATCAATTGGTGGTTACCCCCAGTCCCATCCGGGGTAAATTTGAATTTCCTTTAAGTCCCCAAATGACAACTTAGGGGCACCACAATGTAAATATAAAAATCTTATACGGCTAAGTATAAGTTAATACTTAGTTTTAGCCGTTTTAATATATAAATGTTAGTTCGACTTTTGTTGAGTTTCTGTTTCACTCTTTAAGTCTTTTGCATGCTTTATTTTTCGAGGTTTTAGTTTTACCTTCGAGTTTTGCATGTGGAATGCTTTAGACTACTCGTACCTTTTTTATAATAGGTACGGTGTCATATTAAATGTGTGCCTTTTTGTAATAGGCATAGTTTATGGAAGAGGGCCCTTTATAATCGACATGAAGAAGACGTCTCAACTTCATGATAATGCAATAGAGTGATAGGAATTTTACACATGTTTAAGAATGTTTTCAAGAAAAGTTTTTTTTTTAACTTCCATGAAATTTTACATGTGTTTGGTTATCGTCTAAAACTCAAGCTTGCAATTGTTTTTGTTTAACGGATTTAGTATACTCTTGTATTTCGTACTGTTTTTCATAGATAACAGTTTTTTGATATTAATACAAGGAAATAACTATTTTTCACTAGTAACAGTTTTTATAAAGATTGGGTTTTTTACCCGTAACTGTTTAGTAACAGTTTTCTAATAAGTACGAGGGAAATATTTTCTTATTCGTAACTGTTTTTATTTGATAACAGTTTCTTGAACAAATACAAGGGTTTAGATCTTTCATCCATAACTGTTTTATTCGAGAACAGTTTTTTGAATGAGTATAAAGATGTACATTTCTTTCTCGTGACTGACATTTTGCCTTTCAACCTGAATATGTTCGAAGGTTTTTGCTTTTTGCATTAGGCTTTGTATTTGGATGGCTCTTTTGATTTCTTTC
>ML431658.1:23792-81521 GCA_005239525.1 Nicotiana knightiana
GTAGATGTACAATCTTTCCCCTTCTTTTGGCTTTGAAAGCAGTGGTGGTTTCGATAGATAAATCTTCAGGTTCTTGAGGGCTTGCTGACATTCTTCAATCCATTCGAACTAATTCTATTTTTTTAGAACTGAGAAGAATTTAAAAAAAAATTCGGAAGATCTAGAAATAAACCTCCCCAAAGCTGTTATTCTTCATGTCAATCTTTGAACCTCCTTTTTATTTGTTAAAACATTAGGTATTTCCTCTATAGCTTTAATTTGAACGGGATTTACCTCTATTCCTCTGTTTGATACAAGGAAACCCAAAAATTTGCCTGATTGCACTCCAAAAGCGCATTTCTCTGGATTCAACTTCATATTATACCTGCGTAAAATATCAAAAGCAGTATAACAATAAGTTCCCCTATTCGTGATAAATGAGGTTGTTTCCTCGTCTAAAGGATCCATTTTAATATGATTATAACCAGAATATGCATCTAGAAAGCTTAATAGTTCATGACATGTGGTAGCATCAATCATTTGATCTATATGAGGCAATGGGAATGAATCCTTGGGGCATGTTTTGTTTAAATCAGTATAATATACGCATACTCTCCACTTGCCATTATTTTTAGGTACTACCACGGTGTTTGCCAACCAGTTAGGGTACGTTACCTTTCGTATCGAACCAATCTTCAAGAGTTTTTGTACCTCTTCGTCGATCACTTAGTTCTTGAATGGTCCTGGCTTTCTTTTCTTCTTCTTAACATGTACGAAGGATAGATCTTCATTTAGTTTATGAGTCATCACTTCTGGTGGGATACTTGTCATATATGAGTGGGACCACGCAAAACAGTCTGCGTTAGCCTTTAAATAATCAATTAACTTACCTCTTCGAGTGGGGCTTAGCCTCGTGCCTATATACACTTTTTGCTCAGGTTTTTATTCAAATAAAGGAACAGCTTCGAGCTCCTCCGTAGTTGTTTTGATGTGCTTATCTTCCTCCAGTTCATGAATGACGTCTGGTCTGGAATCCGCATCGGTGTGGTATAGTACACCTTCCGTGGTAACTTTAATCTTCTGCTCCTAAGTATTTTCTTTCGTGCATGTTTCAGCAATAATATCTTCCGTACCTATTTGGGCAGTAATTTTTTCCATGTCTGTTTGGGCGGTGTTACCTGTTTGGGAGATTTCCTTATCTCGTAATTCTTCCACTTCTATTTTCTTGTTGTAGTGTACCACAGTATTTATATTTTTTGCGGTCTGCTGATCTCCTTTGATTCGTTGAATCCCCCATCCAGAGGGAAATTTAATTACCTGATGCAATGTGGAGGGTATCGCTTTCATGTCATGGATCCATGGCCTTCCAATGATCATGTTATAAGCCATGTGAGTATCGATTACTTGGAACCTAGCTCTTTTGATCACCCCCTCAGCATAGGTGTTAAGCTCAATTTCTCCTTTTGTTATAACCGTAGAGTTATCAAACCCGGATATGGCTCGTGCTTTTGGGATTACTAGATTTCCCAGTAGCATTTCTTCCACGACTCTTAGTAAAATGATATTGACTGAAATGCCTGGATCAATCAACACTCTTTTCACGTTAGTGTCATGAATAAGTATAGATATTACCATAGCATCATTGTGCCGAAGCATTAATCCGCTGCTATCTGCATCATCGAAGGTTATATCGTCCTCTCCACGAGCACGTTTCCCGTGTGTAATTGTGAACTTTGTGATTGTTTTGAAAATCACTTCGTTTACTTCTTCACTTTTGGAGATGGAGGCTTTGGGGGCTCCTGCATGTTCCTCATGTATGCCTGTTCACCTTTATCACTAAACAATTCTGTTAAATACCCTTGTTTTAACAAATTTTCTACTTCTCCTTGTAGAAATCTGCAATCCGCAGTTTTATGCCCATGATCGTTATGAAATTCACACCAGTGATTTGGATTCTTCTACTTGGATTTGACCGCATCTCTTTGGGCCATTTGGCCTTGTCTCCCATGTTCTTCAATATTGAGACAAGTTCAATAGTACTTACGTTAAAGGTATGATCCCCAATTTGAGTACTACCTCTAAGTTGTTCATCTCGATCTTTTCTAGATCTAGATGAGGATGAGATTACATCTCTTCCTTGTAGTCTATATTCTACCTAGATTTTTCAAACCTGGGGCGGATATCGCGTCTCGAGGGTCCTAAGTAAGGATCGTACCTGTTTTTACCTGATCTTCTATCTGATTCAGGTCGTCTGGATCTGGAATGATCTTCATCTCTCGAACGAGCANTCAATTCTCTTAGACTCTCCTTAAGTCGCCTGGTGGCTTCTGAGCTTTTATAGTTCAGATTTCTTGCAAATGCCATGGCTTCCCAATTATCAAGCACCCTGGGTAACTTCATTCTTTCTCGTTGAAACCTATCTACAAACTCACGGAGTAGTTCCGTGTCTCCTTGTTTTATTTTGAATATGTCTTCCATTCTCTTCTCAACTTTTTGTGCACCAGAGTGTGCTTTTATAAACGAATCTGCAAGCTCAGCAAAAGAGTCAATAGAATTTTCAGGGAGAAGAGAATACCAGGTTAGAGCCCCTTAGAGCCCCTTCGATGCCTTTGATAACAGGTGGTACACCAGGAATTTGTTCGATGCGATCGTTCTGCTCCTTCATCTGTTTCTGCATGGTTAGCAGTAAATTTTGTAATTCTGAGTTATTAGATATACCTGGTCTCGTTTCGAGAGATTCATTAGGAGTATCTCCTCTTCCTGAGTTTGCCAACCCAGATTGAGGATTTTCCATGGTGATGGTGTTATTGGGGGGTGGCGTTGGCGGTGTAGGCAACGCTGCTGGTAATCCTCTCGCAAATTCCTGCAAAGCTTGGCTCACATACTCTGCAATCATTTGCTTTACATGATCTTGTTCCACAGTTTGATCATTATTACCATGGTTGTTATTGGATCTTTCTGGGGATTGTTCCCTCGAACCACGTGGGGTTCCTGAAGGTGATGGAACTGGGGTTCCACTTCTTTGCTGGCTGTTGTCGTTGGGGTTTGACATAATTCAAAGGATATCACTTGGAAAGTAAACAAAGATTATCAGATTCCCGGTAACGGAACCAATTTGTTTAACCAAAGAATTAGACCCTTTGACTAAAGCTTATTTTTAAGATGAATACAGGTTACTGATAATCAAGATAATGGAAAAATGAATAATAGACAATATTACAGAAATAAAATATCGAAGTTTATTGTATTTCGAGAATCAGATGCCTTTACAAGTTGTATTCCCCTCCCTTATATAGGAGATTCTTATAACGTACGACTGCTGCTATGGTTACTCATTAATGACTAATTATGACATTAATGATGCGTTACAAAGGATAACGGTAAATTGGGGTTCAGTTACATAACATTCGAGTAATCAATTGTGGGTTCGTGAATCTGCCCGTAGCTTTGTCTAGATTCATTCTGACCGTGCCTCTCTCCCGTTTTGATCAAATTGGACTTCCCGTGGCTGATAAGTTCGTGGGTTTACTGAACCGTGTCTCTTTGTACCGTACCTCTTCAAAGAGTTATTTCCAGCTATCGTGTTTTCCCGTGTCCACGTGACTAGCTGAGTTGTCAAAAGCTGGCTTACATGTGAAACACTTTTTTACCAATACAATGAGTTCCTGGTGATGTCCTTTGGCTTGACTAATGCCCCAGCAACATTTATGGACTTGATGAACAGGGTGTTCAGGCCGTACATTGATTCTTTTGTCGTTGTCTTCATTGATGACATTCTGATTTACTCACGTAGCCTGGGAGAGCACGAGCAGCATTTGAGGGTGGTGCTCCAGACTTTGCGAGAACAGAAGTTATATGCTAAGTTCTCCAAGTGTGAGTTTTGGTTGGATTCCGTGGCATTCTTGGGACATGTGGTATCCGGAGACGGTATCAAGGTTGATCCTAAGAAGATTGTGGCAGTTCAGAGTTGGCCACGTCCTACTTCAGCTACAAAGATCGGGAATTTTCTAGGCCTAGAAGGTTATTATCGTCGATTTGTAGAGGGTTTTTCTTCCGTTGAAGCCCTATTGACTAGATTGACTCAAAAGAATTCCCCGTTCCGATGGTCCGACGAGTGTGAGGCGAGCTTTCAGAAGCTCAAGACAGCATTGACCTCAGCACCAGTTCTAATATTGCCTTCCGGTTTTGGGATATATACAGTGTATTGCGATGCTTCACGCGTTGTCTTGGGGTGTGTGTTGATGCAGGAGGGGAGAGTTATTGCTTATGCTTCGCGCCAACTGAAGGTTCACGAGAAGAATTACCCTGTGCACGATTTGGAGTTGGCGGCGATTGTCCATGCCCTTAAGATTTGGAGGCATTACTTGTATGGGGTGTTCTGTGAGATTTATACAGACCACCTCATCTTGCAGGACTTGTTCAAGCAAATTGATCTTAATTTGAGGCAGCGTAGGTGGCTTGAGTTGCTGAAGGATTATGACATCACCATTCTCTATCATCCGGGCAAAGCAAATGTGGTAGCAGATGCTTTGAGCAGGAAGGCGGAGAGTATGGGCAGCTTGGCTTATATTGCAGCAGAGGAGAGACCTCTAGCCTTGGACATTCAGTCCTTGTCTAATCGCCTGGTGATATTAGACCTTTTAGAGCCTCGCCGAGTTCTAGCTCATGTAGTTGCCCAGTCTTCGTTGTTGGGAGAGATTAAGGCTCAGCAGTTTGATGATTCGTGCTTGGCAGAGCTACGGGAGACAGTGGTTCAGGGTGGTTCCAAGGAGGTTACTATTGGCGAGGATGGTGTTCTGAGACTTCAGGTCCTTTTATGTGTTCCTAATGTCGATGGCCTGAGAGAGAGGATTCTAGAGGAGGCACACAGTTCACGGTACTCTGTTCATCCTGGTGCTACGAAGATGTATTGTGATTTGAAGCAGTATTTCTGGTGGAGGGGGATGAAGAAGGACATTGTGGAGTATGTGGCTAGGTTTCTTAATTGCCAGCAGGTTGAGTATGAGCACCAGAGGCCAGGAGGCCTACTTCAGCAGATGCCGATTCCCGAGTGGAAGTGGGAGCGCATCACTATGGACATCGTGGTTGGATTACCTCAGACTTTGCGGAAGGTTGACGCGGTTTGGGTCATTATGGATAGGTTGACCAAATCGGCGCATTTCATTCCAGTGGATACTACATATACTTCTAAGAGGTTGGCCTAGATCTACATTCGTGAGATAGTCTGGTTGCACTGTGTGCCGGTGTCAATTATATCAGATCGATGTCCTCAGTTCACCTCGCACTTCTGGAGAGCATTGCATAGTGAGATGGGTACCCAGATAGATCTCAGCACAGCATTTCACCCTCAAACTGACGGTCAGTTGGAGCGTACAGTTCAGATATTGGAGGGCATGCTCAGGGCATGTGTGATTGACTTCGGAGGTCAGTGGGACTAGTTCTTTCCTTTGGCCGAGTTTACTTACACTAATAGTTATCAGTCTAGCATCGAGATGGACCCATTTAAGTCTTTGTATGGTCGGCAATGACGTTCTCCTATCGGGTGGTTTGATCCTGGCGAGGCTAAGTTATATGGCACTGACCTGGTGAGAGATGATTTGGAGAAAGTGAAGTTGATTCAGGAGAGGTTCCGCACAACACAGTTCAGACAGAAGAGTTACACGGATCAGAAGGCATGTGATGTATCATTTATGGAGGGAGATAAGGTTCTGTTGAAGGTCTCGCCGATGAAGGGTATTATAAGGTTTGGAAAGAAGGGCAAGTTGATCCCGAGGTTTATAGGTCCCTTCGAGGTGTTGAGGCGATTGGGGAGGTTGCTTATGAGCTAGCTTTACCTCCCAGTTTGTCAGGATTTCATCCGGTCTTTCATGTATCCATTCTCTAGAGGTACCACGCCGACTTCTCTCACGTGGTTGATTTCATCACTATTCAGTTAGATGAGAGGTTGGGCTACGAGGAGGAGCCAATTGCCATTATTGACATACAGGATCGCCAATTGAGGTCCAAGAGATTTTCTGCTGTGAAGGTCTAGTGGAGGGGCCCACCAACCGATGAGGCAACCTGGGAGTCCGAGGAGAACATGCAGAGCAGATATCCACACTTATTCAGCACTTCAGGTATGATTCTAGACCCGTTCGAGGACGAACGTTTGTTTAAGAGGTGGAGAATGTAATGACCCGACCGGTAGTTTTGTGTTATCGGACCCCGTTCCCCTAAATAAAACTTCCCATAGCGGCTTATTGTGATTTATGACTTACTGGGATGGGTGGTTCGGGATTCGGAAGCGTTTAGAGTGATATTGGAACACTTGGTTCCTTAAGGTTGGCCTTTAAGGCCAAGTTTGACTTCGGTGAACATTTTGAGTAAACGACCTCGGAATCGAGTTTCAACGGTTCTGGTAGCTTTGTATGATGATTTCGGACTTGGGTGTATATTCGGAATGGGTTTTGGATGACCCGGGAGCGTTTCGGCGCCCAATAGCAAAATAAGAGTTTCCTTAAGTTCATATTGTGGTAGGGACGTGTTTTTCTGTTATCGAGGTCCAAACGGAATTACGAGACCGGGAATAGATCTGTTATGTCATTTATGACTTGATTGCGAAATTTGGTGTCATTCCGAGTAGTATAGGTCGATTCGGCGCATTGTTAGAAATTCAAGAACTTAAAGTTCCTAAGTTTGATTCTAGGCGTTTTGAGGTGTGATTTTGATTTTTAGCGTTGTTTTGGGTGTTCTGAAGGCTCGAGCGAGTCCGTATTATGATTTGGGACTTGTTGGTATATTTTGATGGGGGCTCGGGTGGGCCCAGGTGCCTCTCGGGCACCAAACGAGGCCAAAACCAGCTGAAGCAGTTGTTGGTGCACCTGATCTGGTGTGACTGCAGGTGCGGTTTCCCAGTCGCAGGTGCGAGACCGCTCCTACGGTCCTTGCCTCGCAGGTGCGGCTTCAGGTGAGGCTACCCATTTCTCGCAGGTGCGGATAATATCCGCAGGAGCGGAGCCGCAGGTGCGAGCCCAGGCCCCTTGCCCTTCTTCCGCAGGTGCGAGTCTTTTCTCGCAGGTGCGTTCCTCGAGCCGCAGGTGCGGAAACCCTGTAGGCACTGAGGTCTTTTAAAATACGGGAAAGAACCATTTTACTTCATTTCTTTCCTCCATAGTCGACCTTGAGAGCTTGGAAAAGAGCCAAACGACCTAGCTACTGAAAGGTAAGTGATTTCTACTCTAATGTTAGTTTAATACATGAATTCCTAGGTAGATTAACCTCTTAATTAGTGAGAATCAAGGGTTAGGGTAAAAACTTAGGGCTTTATGAAATTTGGGGAATTATCCACAAACTAGCTATGAAAGCATACAAAAACCATATATTAATGATCCTTAGGGTATGGGTAAGTGTTTCCTTCAAGAGTTTCCGGAATCCGAGCATGTGGGCCCGGGGTGTATTTTTGGGATTTTTCAAAGTAGGTTGAAATAACTACTTAATAGGTAAATTTCATACTTTTGAGCATAGATTAATTCATGTATACAATATTTGACTAGTTTCGAGTCCTTGAGAGACGAGTTTGGAGGTTCGGGGGCGTTCTTGAACCAGAAAGTAGGTGATACACGAGGTGAGTCTCCTTTCTAACATTGTAAGAGGGAATATTCCCCATAGGTGATTATAAATAATTGCATGTCCTTATTTGCGAGGGGCTACGCACGCACGAAGTGATGAGAGTCTGTGCGTAGCTACTATTATGTATGTTGGGTAGTTCTAGGACTCACAAGCATGCTTTTATGTGCCTTACATGTGTCCCTAAATGTATTTGAGTTGCATAGTATCCTTGAATTGGTATGAGAGTATTAGGAAGTTATGTTCAAAATCATATTGCTTAAGTTCTTGCTTTTACGTACAATCTCTGTTAAATCCCTAAATATTGAAAAATTATGTGTATGTATACGGCACCCGCGTCGCATGTATGATTCTTGAGCAGGATAGCCCTACTATTATGTCAATTGTGTTGCATATTCGATCAATGAGCGGGGTAATAGATGCATCTATGCTTCGAGTCGTTCGACCCTCGGCAGTGCACATTTATTTTCGCGAGACTTCGGTCGTCCGCTTTCGGCCTACTATGTGCTATATAATTTACTGGGAGTCTTATTGTAATTGTATAAACTGTTTCATGTGAAAATGGAATTTAGTACATTATATGCTAGTGAAATTTGACATGCAAAGGTAATTACAATTATATTTGATATCTTATGTCTCTGTGATTACTACGACTTTTATGCCTGCCTAGCCCTTATTAAATTATGTTATTTAAAATTTTGACCCTAGTAAGTATCACATCTACCTCTCGTCGCAACTTCTTCGAGATTAGGCGGGATACTCACTGGGTACATATCTGTTTATGTACTCATGCTACGCTTCTGTACTTAATTGTACATGCTCTGAGGCAGGTGTATCTGGGCATTCATCCGGAGTTCGTCCCTGACGTATATTTGGCGTGGACTTCTCGGTGAGCTGCTTTCCTTGACGTATCTCTCTGGCAGCACCTTGGAGTTCCTCTTTTCTTTTGCTATGTCTGTATTACTTTTCTTCAGACAGTAGGGCAAACTTGTACTTTTTTTTTGGATACTCGTTTCTACTAGATGCCTGTAGACCTGTGACGCCAGTTCCTGGCATGCCCACGTAGTGGATATTCTATTCTTTTGGGTTGTAATTATTGGTGGTGAATACTATATTTATTACTCACTTTTGGTTGTCTAAGTCACTTGTTTACTTCGAAATTAGAAATCTAAAAGAAAACCTCTCAAGTATGGGAAATTGTTTTATAAATTAAAAAGGGATCACTATTAAATTAAGGTTGGCTTGCATGACATCAGAGTTGGGCGCCATCGCGACCTAGAGTGGGATTTGGGTCGTGACATTTTGTTTGGGTTTTAATAAAAAAAAAAAAAAAAAAAAAACCAAACCGACTATAGAAGTACCTATTTGAAATTTATTATTACACCTATATACATGTATATTTTTATAAAAAGTTTATTTGTTAATCATTTGCACTTTTAGTCAAGTTCTTTGCTATTATAATAATCCAATTTTTTCCCTTTACATTCTAGTCCGATTGATAGTTTTCTTTTTCTAAGTACAAGAATCTATTTCATGTTAAAAATAATCTATTTTTGATTGAGTCCTTAGATTATTCATCACTATTTGATTCAATTATCATCAATATCTCTTGGAAAATGATTTTATCCTCAAAGAGCAATTGGTTTTATAGTTTACATTGAAAATATAGTCACCAGAATATGGGTTTGATAGAGGATGTCTCATATTTAAGAAACAATCGATACATAGCCCAAAAAACAGAAAAATAGACAAAAACCGACATAAACCGAATCGATAAAGATCTGACTTAATTGGTCTGTTTTGGTTCCAATATTTAACCAACTTACATGGTTCAATTATTTTAGGGAAAAACGATCCAAATGGAACCATGAACGCCATAATCCTTTGAACCACATATGTTAGAAAGAAAAAAGAAAGAAGATAATTGGCTTAAAAAATTAGAACCAACTTCTACCAAGTAATTAAATATATGTTATTAGTTAAATCATTTACTTGATTTTAAGCTCTAAAAACATGAACCTACAGGATTAAATGATTGAGAAGAATGTATGGAAAATAAAAAAATAACAACAACAACAACAACAAACCCAGTAGTTTCTCATGAGTGGGGTCTAGGAGAGTAAGATGTACGTAGTCTTACCCCTACCCCTGGAAGGGAAAAGAGGTTGTTTCCGATAAGACCCTTGGCTAGAGAACGACTAAAAAATAAAGGTAATTGCATCAAGTAGGAATAAAATCAAGATGAAATAAGATTGACTCTAAGAATGCAGTCAAACTCTAGGTAATAATAGCCATCTATGAATAAAAGATAACATATTAACACTATTGCTAGTGAATTGAGTAAGACAAAGAGAAATGATGGACAACCTACTAATCTTCTACCCTAATCCTTGACCTCCACACCCTCCTGTCTAGGGCCATCTCCTCAATCAACTCCAGTTGCGCCATGTCCCGCATAATAACCTCTCCCTAATACTTCTTAGGCCTACGTCTACCCCTTTTGCTGCGCACCGAGGCTAACTGCCCACACCTTCTAACTGGGGCTTCTATACTTCTCTTCTTAACGTGCCTGAACCATCTCAATCTCGTCTCTCGCATTTTATCCTACATCGGGGCCACTCTCAATTTTTCCCCAATAACTTCATTCATAATCTTATCCAACCAAGTATGCCCACACATCCACCTCAACATCCTCATCTCAACTGCTTTTAACTTATGGGTATGAGAGTTCTTGACCGGCCAACACTCTACTACGTACAACATAATCGGTCTAACTACAACTTTGTAGAACTTACCTTTAAGTCTCAATGGAACATTCTTATCATACAAGACCCCAGAAGCGACCCTCCACTTTATCCATCCCGCTCCGATAAGATGCGTGACATCTTCATCAATCTCCTCGTTATCTTGTAATATAAATACAAGATACTTGAAACTACCTCTCTTCGGGATGGCTTGCGTATCAAGCCTCACCTCCATATCCCCTTCCTGGGTACCGCTGTTGAATTGCACTCCATCTATTTTGTCTTGGTCCAGCTCAACTTGAAACCTTTAGACTCTAGGGTCTGCCTCCAAACCTCTAGCCTCTCGTTAACACCACCTCGTGTCTCGTCAATCAAAACTATGTCATCAGCAAATAACATACACCATGGTACCTCACCTTGAATGTGTCTTGTCAATGCGTCCATTGCCAAGGAAAACAGGAATGGACTAAGATTTGAACCCTGGTGTAACCCCATCCTAACTGGAAAGTGTTCCGAGTCTCCTTCCTCTGCCCTAACCCGAGTCTTATCTTTGTCATACATGTCCTTAATCACCCAAATGTAGGCTACTAAGACCCCTTTAGCCTCCAAGCATCACCAGAGCACCTCTCTCGGGACTTTGTCATATGCTTTCTCTAGGTCAATGAACACCATGTGAAAGTCCTTCATATCCCTATACCGCTCCACCAATCTCCTCACAATGTGAATGGCTTCCATAGTCGAACACCCGGCATGAAACCGAACTGGTTCTCAGAAATGGACACACTGGTCCTCACCCTCACTTCAACCACCCTCGCCCAAACTTTCATAGTATGGATTAGCAACTTAATCCCTCTATAATTATTGTAACTTTGGATATCTCCCTTGTTTTTACATAGTAATCATCATACTCCACCTCCAATCGTCGGTCATATTCTTCGTCCTAAAAATGACGTTGAACAACCTAGTGAGCCACTCCAAACCTGGCCTATCCGCATTTTTCCAAAATTCTACAGGTATTTCATCTGGTCCAATACCTCAACCCCTATGCATCTTCAACATAGCCCTCTCGACCTCATCTACTCTTATGCGCCTACAACAAACGACTTGTAAGTTGAGAAACTATCAAATGTGCAATAAAGTGGTAAGTAGCCTTCATCCTTAATCAAAAGTTTTGAGTTCGACTCATTATAATGAAATGTATTTGGTGGAGAGAACGTACATACAAAGTTGACTTTCTTATGCAAATTTAAATTTGTAAACCTAAAATGGTCATCGAACATCAATTTAAAAAACGAAGAAAAAAAAAGAGACATTGAGTGAGCACAACGAAACATGGCAAGATTTGTGAGCTGAAGTGTACAAATTGGCCCGTTTTAATTCACCATCTATATTTTGTCCGTGATTTAAAAAGTTGCAAATATATTTGATGCGCTATACAACCCTAAAAAATAAAAAAGAATTATGTTGTCGCTTACGAACAAGTGATAACTGAGAAAATTTGGCCCTGTATTTCTTTATAGTTCTTTTTTAACGTTAGGCCATCAAGTCTAAAGTTTTAGTGACCTCGTGTGAAAAATCTTCTAGAAAACTTTAGATTTCAGTCTAAAGTTTGGTCATAAGTATTTAATAGGCAATCTCGTTTTGTCAACAACTTTAAACTTCAACCTGAAATCGATGATTACCTATATGGTTATTTCTACCTTCTTATTTTTTATCCTAATTTAGCTTAAGCTTTAGCTTTGAATTTATTGTCCAGTACTAAACTTATCTTTGTCTCATAAATACACGTGTTTGGATTAACTTACTTTTGAAAAGGATACAAAAACATGAAATTAATCATGTATTTATTCTTGATTCAATTTAAAGTATTTCGTGAAATTAAAACAACCAAAACATATATTGTATGAGCCAAAAAATATCTTTGATATAGGCAAGCCACGTCAGCACCATGATAGACTTCCTCGGCCTCCACATGCTATCAGTAAGGTCTCAAGATTTGCCCCCAGACCGAAGTAGCCTCGGAGCGATGAAGGGTGCGGTCGAAGAGTCAGCAAAGATCAAGGTCGTGAAGTCATCGTAGATCAAGGTCGAGGTCGAGCATCTTAGTCAAAGTTATAACGACTATTTTTTAAGATAGGGCACAAAAGAAAATTTTCTAGTGGATATTCTCTGCACCTGTAGTATTAGGATTTCTGGGAATATGTTCCCTATAAATAGAAAGAGATAAAATGATAGGGAGGATGAGTTATTCACTTGTAAGAAAACATATTGACTTTATAGAGAGAATCGGGCCACATTGCAAGCATACAAAAACAACCTTTTTACTAAGATTCTTGTATAAGCTTTTCCACTTGATCCAAGAACAACCGGAGTGTTCTAAGGCTCATCAATCATTCATCATTGTCAGAAAGAATATCTGCAGATCCCACCCTTTTTCGGGTGACTCGCACGTTTTATTTACTTAAACGTCATTCATTGGTATTTATTACTATTTAATGATGACTTCCATCCTTTTGGATCATTGAATACTGTTATTATTGCTCACATTCGTTATCACTTGATCAAATATACATATTATCCGTCATAAAACCGATAACCTTATTTTTGGATATTGTTGTTAGCTAAGAATGACTCTTCTTTATTTAAATCTAATTGGTTGAACCAAGATCTATATTTTTGGTCAAAAATTTGGCGTCGTCTGTGGGGACTTCTTAGCTAATTTTTTTAGTTTTCTTAGATCTACAGACTATAGCTAATGTGAGTCACTAACCCAACAAATCCCAAGATCTTTCTCTTTCTTTGCACGTAGGGAAACCTATATGGCAGGCAACCAAGGAGATAGGACTAAAGTGACAGGTGATTTCCCTGGAAACCTCATGAACGTTGTCAATGAGAGCTGTGAAGGCGATGATGTGATGCCCACTGCCTCCCCCAGACACGAGAGGTCATCTCCTCCCCCCTTCCTCCCCCCCCCCCATTTGTAGCATAACAAAACCAAATGGAAAAAGGACCTCCACATCCACAGGAGAAGGGACACCATTGGCCATGAAAAATCTCCTTGAAGCGTGGTTGACCGATACGCTATTAAGCGTGCTCAACAAGCCAGCTCTACGCATGACTACAGAGACCGCAACAACCCATATAGTGCCGAGTGAATGAATAGGGCGACCAACCAGACCCTCCAACACCAGGTATAACTCACAATGTTACTAATAGTGTAGGTGGTAGCATCATCGTCGTTGTTCTAAAGAGGATGGAAGAAATGGAGAATGAAAATAAAGCGCTTAGAGATTAAATGAAAGAACACCAAGAACGAGTCGACAAGATACAAGGCGCCCCTAAGCTACTGCCGGAAAAGGACTCCGGTAGGTTCGTAGAGCAGTCGTACAGCGAGGAAGCAGCCCCGCATGCCATACCAAAGACCTTCAAAATGATGTCGTATCTCAGAATATATGACAGAACAACTGAACCCGAATATCACGTGACTCATTATGTCACCGCCGTGAAGGGCAACGACCTCACCAAAGAACAAGTGTCCTCTATTTTGCTGAAAAAATTCGGTGAAACCCTTACGGGAGGGGCATTAACTTGGTACTCACAGCTATCGGCTCTCTCCATAGAAACCTTTAAATAAATGGTCGATAAGTTCATAATGGCGCATGCCGGAGCCAAGAAAGCGGAAACGAGAGTAAACGACATATTTTCCATCAAGCAGTCCTTGGGAGAGTGACTGAGGGACTTCCTCGCCTGATTCAACAGGGTGAGGATGACCCTACCAAATGTGTCTGAGGGGATGGTGGTTGTGGCTTTTCAGAACAGGTTGAGCAGAGATGGTTCAAGAGCGACCAGAAAACTATTGAGCCGATTGATGAAATGACCTCCAACCACTTGGGATAAAATCCACAATGCTTACTGTGCCAAAGTCTGAGCAGATGATGACAACCTCAACGGACCAACTCGACGGCTCCTCTCGGTACAATCCGAGTCCATAAAAGAACGAAGAGATAACATAAGTAGGGATCACCCGGTCTCATGACCCAAAGAGGAATGACATCAGCCATACATCAAGGTCCCCGTCCTGCCTTCTTTTCTCTATGAAGAAGGCCCATCCAGGCCAAGAACAGGGACTCACCTGAACGAGAGAGGTATTCCCCCTTATTATTTTCTCATAATTTTTGTGTATCACGTATAGAAATAGAATATGCTCTGGAAAAATGCGGAACGAATGTGAAGTGGCCGCCAAAGCTGAGGTCCAATCTGAGCACCAGAAAATATGATGCCCTCTGCAAGTTCCACCAGGAGAGTGGACATAAGACAGAAGACTTCATCACCCTCAAGAAAGAGTTCGTGAACATGTTACAGCAGGGACACCTCAAAGAGCTACTGAGCGGCAAGGGGTGAAGCAACTTCGCCAGGGGAACGCCAAGGCCTGTCGAAGCAACTGTCACCAGCTTGAACCATCAATATGATCAGTGACGATGCCTCCATCAATGGAGTTAAATTCACTGCCACTCACAAGCTCAAAAAATCTATGACCCACGAACGATATGATTACTTGAAGAAAGTATCATCTTTGATGAGTCAGATGCCGACGGATTGACTTTCCCTGATAATAATGCTCTAGTAATTATGTTGGCGCATTTCTGATACTGATGTCAAATGTATTATGGTAGACGGTGGGAGTGGAGCATGAATGATCCATCCCCGAGTCCTCACCCAGATGAGACTCGAGTCGCGCTGCATCACACTAACCGGTTTCAATAATGCAGTTGAACGGACATCGGGAGAAATTACGCTCCCCGTCTTGGCCGGTGGCATAAAGCTGGAGATAATGTTCCACATCATGGACCAGGACACCGCATACAATTCCATAGTAGGACGACCATGGATACACCCCATGAGAGACGTCCCATCTAGCTTATACCAAGTAATCAAATTCCCAACACCTTGGGGGATGTTCAGCATACAGGGAGAACAACGCACATTCCCAGAATACTACTGCATCGCCTTAGACAACATGACAACCCAAAAGAAGAAACACAAGGAAAAAGAGGTATAGCAATAAAAAGTGTTGAGGTTGACACAAGAAGGGATAGGGGACGTCATCATGGATCCTGAAATGGTTGAAGTTGCGGACTCGACTATAGAGGACCTCAACCCTATTCAATTAGATCCCAGCGACCACAACAAAAAGGCCCACATCGGCTGTAAAATCCGAGAACAAGGTAAATTTAGTCATTTCTTAATAACTAATGCGGATTTATTTGCCGTCCACGATGAGGTGGGGAAGCTATTAGAAAATGGCTATATCAGGGAGTCGAAATACCCCAAGTGGATCGCCAATGTAGTGATGGTTAAAAAGAAAAATGGAAAATGGTGGATGTGTGTAGACTTCACAAACTTGAATAAAGTGTGCCCTATGGATTTGTTCCCGTTACCACATAACAACTGACTCATCGACGCAACCGCCGGGCACGAGCTATTAAGTCTTTTGGACGCGTACTCAGGCTATAACTGGATACTTATGGAAAAGGAGGACCAGTAGAAAACTACGTTCATCACCCACGGGGAACATATTGCTATAGGGTCATGCCATTTAGGCTGAAGAACGCAGGAGTTACCTACAAAAGATTGGTCACGCAAATGTTCAAAGATCAGCTCGGCAAGACCATGGAGGTGTATATTGATGACATGTTGGTCAAGTCCGTAAATGCGGAGGACCATATGGACTGTTTGAAGGAAGCTTTTGACGTACTAAGACGGTACAAAATGAAACTGAACCGAGAGAATGCGCATTTGGCGTAGCCTCAGGAAAATTCTTGGGCTTCTTAGTGTCACAATGGGGATCTAAGTCAACCTAGACCAAATCAGAGTTATCGAAAGGATACCGGAACTCTTGGATATCAAAAAGAAAGTCCATAGGTTGACTGGTCGAATCGCCGTCCTACTAAGATTCATCTTGCGGTCATTTGACAAATTTCACGGATTCTTCAGCATACTCAAAAAATATAACGGCCTCGAGTGGATTCCCGAGTGCGTACATACACTACGAGAACTGAAGTCGTATTTGTCATCTCCACCTCGTCTACCTAGCCTTCTCTGAAGTATTAGTAAGTGCACTCCTGATCTGAGAAAGTAAAGGCATGCAATCTCCCATTTATTACATTAGCAAAACACTCGTCGATGCCGAGACGAGGTACCCACACCTCGAGAAATTGTCCATGGCACTAGTCATAGCTTCACGAAATCTTAAACCCTATTTCCAGTGCCACCCTATCTCGGCCGTTACCACCTTTCCTCTAAGAGGCATTTTACATAAACCCGAATTATCGAGGAGGCATGACAAGTAAGCCAACAAGCTAAGTGAGCATGATATCACATATCATCTTCAAACGATGATAAAGTTATAAGTGCTCGCCGACTTCATCGCAGACTTCAACACAAAGATAATGCCTGAGGTCGAGAAGGATCAATCCAAGCTTTTATCCAAACACAAGACCTCTGGGTCTTATACACTGATGGCGCATCTATTGCCTCTGAATCCGGACTAGGACTCGTACTCGAGGTCCCTACCGACGAAAAAATTCGCCAACCCATAAGATGCCCAGATATGACGAGGCTGAGTATAAGACCGTAATTGCAGGATTGAGACTAGAAATCAAGTATGGGGTGAAGCAGTTAGAACTCCATTGCCATTCTCAGCTCGTAGTCAACCAAGTCACAAGGACTTTCCAAATCAAAGAACAAAGGTTGCAAAAATATCAGATCGAGATCTGTAAGCTGCTGGCCAAGTTCAACGAGTGCCAGCTTGACCAGATCCCCCGTGCGCAGAATGTTCAAGCGGACGACCTCGCCAAATTGGCCGCAGCCACCAAAAGCCTCATAATCGGGGATAAAAGTGTAATCTACCTCTTCAAATCGTCACTAGACCAAATCAAGGTAAGATCTGTAAGTTTAACCTGGGATTGGCGCAATCGTATCATCGCCTACTTGTAGGACGACACACTCCCAAACGACAAGAAGGAAGCAAAAACTAAGAATACTGGCAGCCAGATACTACTTCCTCCACAGCGACCTATAAAAGAGGACATATAGCGGCCCTCTAGTAAAATGCTTAGGTCCAAAGCAAAACCTAGCTCGTCCTCGAAGAAGACCATGAAGGCTATTGCGGCGCTCGTTCCGGTGATCAAACACTCATTAGGTGTCTCATACAGACATGATACTACTGGCCCGTTGTGAAAAAAGACTCCTCAGAGTTTATGAAATGCGAGAAATGCCATAAATATGCCCCAATTATTCACCAAGCAGGCGCACATCTCCGCTCAGTTACCGCTCCGTGGTCGTTCATCAAGTGGGGAATGGACATCATGGGGCCCCTCCCGACAGGGCGAGGTAACATACAGTTCCTTTTGGTTTTAACTAATCATTTCTCTAAATGGGTGGAAGCAGAAGCGTTCTCCAAAATACGCGAACAAGAGGTAATCGATTTTATATGGAGAAACATCATCTGCGATTCGGCCTACCCAAAACCGTAGGATTCTTCGAGAAATGGCATATTAAGAGAGTAATCTTGACCCCATATCAACTGGCGGGAAATGAGCAGGCATAATTCTCACAAGTTCATATTAAACATCATGAAGAAAAAGCTCAAAAACGCCAAGGGATTGTGGCTGGAAATACTCCCAAAAGTATTATGGGCGTATATAACCACCCAGAAGACGAGTACAGGAGAGACACCCTACTCTCTGGTCAGTGGGATCGAAGTAGTCATACCAGTCGAAGTCGAAGAACCCGGCCTAAGGTACTCCCATGAGGGCCGTACTAGTAATGACGAGAGTAGAAGGCAGGAACTCGATGAGATCGACGAACGGAGAGACAGGGCATATATAAGGATGGTCACCAAGAAGCAGCAAGCAGAACGTTATTACAATAAGAAAACAAAGATCCGACCGCTCAAAGTCGGGGACTACGTACTCAAAGCCAAAACTCAAGCAAGCAGAGATCTAGGGAAGGCAAACTAGGAACAAACTGGGACAACCCATACAAAATTATAGCCAAAGCAAACAAAGATTCATTCCAATTAGAGACGATGGAAGGAAAATAATTACAGAACAATTGGAACAGCAGCCACCTCAAAGAATTCAACTTCTAAAAGGAAGAGGCGCCCCCAAGTTGTACTCTTTTTCCCTCATTTGAGTTCTGTCCCATTAGGGTTTTCCGGCTCCTCAATACTCTCCAAGTCGAACAATGAAGGGACTAGATAGATAGACTAGGACTAGGAGAGGAACGCCAGCCAATGCCCAAAATATGTAACTTTCTCCAATCATGTAATCAGAGCAACAACACCAAAGTAATAAGAAACTTATGTTTATCATAACACCTTTTATGTTAAGGTTTAAGTTTGACCCAGCTCGAACAACACCTATCGACCCTCAGTCATACTTAAACAAAGGTTAAGTTTGACTCAGCTTGAACAACACCTATCGGCCCTCGGCTGCACCTAAACAAAGATTAAGTTTGACCCAACTCGAACAATACCTATTGGCCCTCGGCCGCACCTAACTAAAGGTTAAGTTCAACCCAGCTCGAACAACACCTATCGTCTATCGGCTGCACTAAAACAAAGATTAAGTTTGAACCAGCTCAAACAACACTTGTCGACCCTCAATCGCACCTAAACAAAGGTTAAGTTCGACCCAACTCGAAAAACACTGATCGGCCATTGGATGCACCTAAAAAAAAGGTTAAGTTTGACCGCATTCTCGTAACACCTATCGGCCCTCGCCCCACAATTTAAGGAAAGGTTAAGCTCGTCCTAGTTCGAACAAACACCTACCGGCCCTCGGCCATAACTTGGCAAAAGATCAAAATGAACCAAGTTCAAACAACACCTATTAGCCAAATCTAAATGAAGACACACACCTGACTTATATAAATAAATGGCATATATGGCCTATAAATATTCGTCAACAAGGCCACGACCAGCTAGAAGACAACGGTAATAGAAAGAGCAAAAATCATAAGAAGCAAACAACAAAAGCAAAGTACGCTAGTGCGGAAAAAAGGTAATAGGTATGGAAGAAGGCGCAGAAAATAACTTAAACATTCATATATGAATAAAGAGTTCATTACAAGGGCTCTTAATGTCGTCGGCAAAAACACAAAAAAAATTCTAAAAAAAAGACTACTGGTCCTTGCTATCATGGCCCCCCGCGTCCTCATTATCTCGGTCCCCAGTACCCTCGCCACCTTCGCGCTGGGGATAAACGGTTTCATACTAGGAGTCCTTCTCTAGACGGTCTACGCCCTCTTCCCCATCCTCTTCGTCAGATCATGGCGTGGCGGGATCATATCCACAAGCGACCTGAGTTTCACGATCCTTAACCCGGGCATCCTCAACGGCAGCCTCAGAAATAGAGCTCGTTGCATGCAAGTCCCGAAACACATCTAACCGGGCCTCGGCATAGATCCACTCTTCGTACAACTCTCGAGGTACACTAGAAAATCAGAAGCATTGGAAAAGGACGGTCGTGCAAGTAGCTGAGCCTTCTCGGCCACTAGAGCGGTCACTCGATCATAAAGGTCGGAGTTCTCCTTTTCCAACTCCCTCATCCTCTCCTCGAGCCAGTCCTTCTTAGCCCTTGCTGCTGATTGATCCTTTTCCCTCTCGGACCGAAGAGTCTTATTCGCCAACTCGAAGATCTCCGCCTTCCTTCGAGCATCCAAATAAGAGGACTCCACTTTATCAAGTTCCTCTTACTTCTCGGCAAGCTCACCGCTGAGGCCTGATATCTCCCAAACTAACACCACTAATTTAGGTTGTGAGGTGGTCGACGCAATAATAAAAACCCAACGCAAGTTGGGGTCGATTCCATAGAGAGCTTGATGTGGGATTAGGTATATACCTAGTGTGAGTGTACATGGCTAAGATTGCACTTCCACATATTCATTTGTTGTTTCTACTTCTACTTTTACGCTATTGATTGTAATTGTAAAGCTAAGAGACAATATTTTTGGTTTTGGTTGTTTTTCAAATTATAAAAGATCTAGGGTTGCGACTTCCGCCTGGTTGAATACCTAACGGATTTAGAGCTTTAGGGAATGTTTGGTTGATCGGGATACAATATAGCGATCGCACTCGATTAATACCTCTCGGTAGTTTGAGTTATTTTTCTCAATTTGGTTTTCTCAAGTCCAAATGGGTATTTCATGAAACAAGTGATAAATGCTCAAGTCGGGTCTTACTATCTCTAGATTAGAACCTTTAATTGGGGCTATCAATTTCTTGAGTTCACCCAAATTTCTTGTCAGCCAAGTTTTTCCAAGACTTAGTCTCACTTTCTCAAGAAGGGACTAAGCCAATTTGGCATAAATCAATGTTTGCAACCATTAATTCTTGAATTCAAGCATTAACTAAGCTAAATATCACATATCCAATCATAAATAAGCCCTAAATCAATCACCCATTATACCCATACTAGGGTTGGGTCACAACCCTAGCTAAGGGTTTAGATACTCATGGAAAATGAAGAAATTAACGAAGAAACTAAGATTAAATGCATAATAATTTATTAAGGAAAGAAAATCTAATATTTAAATGCTAAATTAGTACAAAGTTACCCAATACAGTAAATAAAAAAGGTTCTAAGTGTTCAGGTGCACCCAACTTGACCTAAAAATGACAAAAAGATCTATTTATACCCAGCTAAAAATATCTGACAAAATTTCCCTTGGGAGGTTGAGCGGCCGCACAATTCTGTGTGCGGTCCACACTTTGAGACTGACTTGTCATGTTGGCTTTCTGCAGTCGCATAAAACTGGGATGCGGCCACACTTCCTTTAATTATGCAGACGACATATTTCTGAGTGCGGCCGCACTCTTCCTTTTGGACTGGATCTGGGCTTCAATGTGCAGACCGCACATTTATGAGTGAGGCCCCACTTTGGCATCCTGCGGCCGCACAATAATAGTGTGGTCCGCACATCTTCAAGCTCCCAAAATACAAGTCACTAAATCTAGTTTTCTGCGGCGCACAATAATTGTGCGGTCCGCACTCTGTGAAGAAAATCTATCAGTGCTTCTTCAGAGTTTGCGGCCGCACACAGTATTGTGCGGTCTGCACTTTGGTCCTTTTTGCCTTGTTTTGGTCCTTGTCCAATTTTACTCCTTTTTGAGTTGATTTTCACTTCTTTGGCTCGTTTCCCAATATTCCTATAAGAAGGCACATTTCATTAGTTCTCGGGAATATCTGTAAGAATTTTTTAGCTAAAACGTAAGTAAAAGAGAGCAATTAAGCAGTCAAAATCCCTACTTATCAAGGCCTCCAACTGAAATTGCACTCTTCAAGCTGTCCTCGCAACTCAACCACTTGGGCTTGAAGATCACTACATTGGGCCTCTACGCCCCTGCTAACCTCAAGCTCCTCCTCCCTACTTCTCAACGTCTCTTCAAGGACGTTGCACTTCTTTATGGACTGCACTAGCTCCTCGTCCCTCTTATTCAAATCTTCCCTCAGGGCTTGCACATCACCGCCCTCTCGAAGCTGACTCCGAAGATCCCGGTACTTACCGCTGAACTCGCTGTATTTCTTTTTAAGCTTCACGAAGATCTATTTGCGCCTTTTCCCCTCCGAGCACTCTCATTTTCCAGAATTATCGTCTGCAAAAAAATGGGTTAGAACTTGGAATGTTCTAAAGAGTTAGGAATGAGTCATACGACAATACTTACCCTGTGAGCGAGGCCGAAAATATTCCTCGACAAAGCGTTGTCGGTTATCTCCTTGAGGGTCTTACCCTCGACATCAGATTAGAGAGGCAAGGGCAGGGACTACCTCCCTAGTATCCACCAACAAGTCACGATCCATCGGGATCGTAATAGTCCTCAAACCCCCCTCGAACCTTAACTCAAGCTGGATGAGCCCCTCGTCGATCATCCTTAAGTTGTCCAAGTCTACACCAGAACCTGACCCGTTGCCCTTTTCAACAACACTTTTTCCCCTATCGTCGGTAGGCAAGTAAGAGTATGCGGCTGTCCGATAGGTTGAAACCTCCTCTCACCGAAAAAGTTCATGGCCACCAGTAGCCTCCCCCTCGGTCTCCATCCCCTCAGAATGCAGAGACACGCCTACATCAGCTTCCACTAGCCTCGGAGCCTCGAGACTCGGTTCAACATCATCACTCATAAAAATCGTCGTTGTCTCACATAACGAGAAGTCCCTTTTGTGCTGCATCAACGGCCAGAGGGACTACGTCACCCACATCCACAGACCTCGTTTTTCGAGGTTGAGGATCCACATCGCCGAGCGAATGCTCAGTGTCCTCGTCAATGAGTGAATATATAGGAGGGGCAGAAATTTCAACGGTCGGAGCAGAAATAAAGGCGAAAGCGGTGATGGGTGGAATTGAGACAAATGTAGAAGCAGCCATACCCAAGGCGAGGTCGGAGACTGAATACGCAGTGGCCCTCCTTATCTGGAATGATGGCGTGGGGGATCTCGACCTCCTCATAGAACCTTTGACCAAACCTAAAGAAAAATGAGAAAGGAAAAAATCAACCAAGGGAAAATACATAGGCGAAATAACCACGGCATCAACGGTAGGGAAGAAGTTACCTGTTGAGGGAAGAGATGACTTAAATCTCTGAGAAAAACTCGACCAATCACATATCCCCACCGTATGAGGAAGGATCCGTCTGACCCAATCGGCAATGTGGGTCACCATCTGGAGAGGTCAAACAGTAGCTGCAGAAAAGGAAAAGTTGATTGACCAACCCACAATAAGGAAAACACTAGAAACAAAATGAGCACTTACGTGTAGGGTTCCAAGCCTCAGGGAAGTCGGCGATGGCGGACACTACAACCTCGATTCTGACAAAGAAATAGTCAAGCCAGAAATGCTGACTAGCCTTGTCATCTATCCTCACCACCAGGAATTTTCCCCCGCAGTGGAGAAGATTCGCCAACGTCCCTCGATAGAAACAAGGGGCAAAGAGATGGATCAGGTGGTGTACTGTTATGTCGACGCCGACCAACTTAGCGAATTTCGTCAACATTTTGACCACCTTAAAGATATAAGGGGCAAGTTGAGCCGGACACATGTTGTAGTAGCAACATAACTCTTCTATCAATGGCGGCAAAGGGAACAAATAGCCAATTATAAACGGGTATGCGTAAAGGGCGCAGAAGCCGGGACGATGAACCTGCACTTCGTCGTCGCCCGCAGGGACCGAATCCACATGACCAGGTAGGTCGATCCTAGCTTCGAATTCAGCTAATCGCTCAACTATCATAATAGATTTAAACCTCTTTGTCACCACTTCTGGCGCCTTGTGGAAGCCGGGTTTAGCATCGGGGCATTGAGGTACGATCTCCTCTGCAGTAGGAAGGTTTTCCTACTCAACGACAGCTCCGTCGTCTTCCCTCGGGTCAGGAAATCAACATCTAGAGGGATAGAATGATCTTCCACGTGGAGATCTGATGGCAGGTGATGAGTGTGTGGCATGTATATACTTTAAACTCGTACTCTGTCAAATAATTGTATAGAATGATTTCGAACCCACAGAGACTGGTTTATCTATTCTACAGACATTTCTTATTTTAATAACTATTTGAGAAAATTAGGAAGAGTTGAGTTGTGAATTAATTAACTGAAAATGCATGAATAGAGCAATAGAAGATGTTTTATTTTTTACAAATATAATAAAAAGGCATTGGGATCATAACTTCACTTAATATTTCTATAATACAATAGATAAATCATCCTTCAATTTCTATTACTTCCTCTCCGAGCATTCTTTCTTTGGGCAGCTCAATATATCTCTATTTATAGATGATCCCAAGATTATGTACATTGAATTCTCACAATTTTTATCCCAAGTTGGCAACTTGTCGAATTTGAGTTCACTGAACTTCTTTATCCAACTTGACAAATTGTAAATTTATTTGTTTTGAAATTGTGTGCTCATAAATTTAGTTCTAACAACTTTCCATTTCAAGTTGATAAGTAGACTTCTTTTCCTTTTTATTTGTCTTAAGCAAACTTTTGTTTTTTGATTGCTTTTCTTCTTCTTCTTTTTTCCATTTTTTTTGACGTAGGATCTTCTTTTGAGCATATGTCTTCCCCAAACATCAAATATTTCACACACAATGATGGAGTTAAGAGGAATCTCATCCCTTTTTGAAATGTTACCACTTCTCAGGCATTTGTCGCAAGTAGCGACATAATTTCTTGCATCTCTGAATAAAATAGGTCAAAAAAACCAGCTTCAAGCACTTTTGTGGTTGTTCGTCTTCCTCCATAGTGTCCTCCTACAGCTCCATCATGACAGTGACTTATGATATTATTCATCTCTGTTTCTGGTACACATCTTCTGATTATACTATCTGCACAAAATTTAAACAAGTAAGGATCTTCCCAAAAATAATATCTTGTTTCTTTTTTGAGCTTTTTTCTTTGTTCGTAAGATAAACCTTTTGGCATCCATCCTCCAACCAAGTAGTTGGCAATGTCACCAAACCAAGGTGTCTGATTTGTAACTGTTGTGATTGTATAAACATGTTCATCACGAAATTCCTCCTTGATATTTGTTGTCTCAGTTGGAAGATTTTCCTAACATGACAAATGGTCTGCTACCTGATTTTTTGAACGTTTTCTATCTTTTATTTCAAGATCAACTTCTTGCAAAAGAAGTATCCATCTTAGCAATCTAGATCTAGTATCTTTCTTTGCTAAGAGATATTTTAAAGCAACATGATCAGTAAATACTTTAACATTCGTTCTTATCAAATACGAACGAAATTTGTCAAATGCAAATACTACTGCCAATAGCCCCTTCTCAGTTGTGGCATAATCCTTTTGAGCTTCATTAAGGGTTATACTGGCATAATAAATATGCCTAAAAATCTTGTCTCTCTTTTTTCCCAATATTGGTCCAACTGCTATATCACTTGCATCACACATTATTTCAAATGATTGGCTCTAATCAGGAGAAACAACTATTGGAGCGTTATCAACTATTTCTTGAGAATCGCAAATGCCTTTCTGCAATCATCTGAAAATTCAAACTTCACATCTTTCATCAATAGGTTAGTTAGAGGTTTTGGAATCCTTGAAAAATCTTTTATGAACCTTCTGTAAAAACCTGCATGCCCTAAGAAACTTCTAATACCTTTAAAAGTGGTAGGATGGGGTAATCCTACTATAAGATCAATTTTGGTCTTATCAACTTCTATTCCTTTAATAGTAATTTTATGTCCTAAAACAATTCTCTCTGTTACCATAAAGTGACATTTTTCCTAGTTAAGAACTAAAATTGTCTCTTCACATCTTTTAAGCACCAAAGTTAAATGATAGAGACAAACTTCAAATGTCTTGCAAAAAAGAGTAAAATCATCCATAAAGATCTCAAGAAACTTTTCAGTCATATCTGAGAAAATTGCCAACAGGTAACGCTGAAATGTGGCAAGAGCGTTACGTAGTCCAAATGGTATTTTTCTGTAAGCATACGTACCTTGAGGGCATGTGAATGTGGTTTTCTCCTGATCTTCTAGAGCAATTGGTATCTTATTATACCCAGAATATCCGTCAAGAAAGTAGCAAAACCTATGACCTGCAACTCTTTCAAGCATTTGGTCAATAAAAGATAAAGGAAAATGATCTTTTTGTGTAGCCTCATTAAGTCGTCTATAATCAATACGGACTCTCCACCCTGTGAATGTTCTGGTAGTTATGAGTTTGTTATCTTTATTTTTTATTACTGTCATACCTCCTTTCTTTGGTACTACCTGCACTGGACTTACCCAAGGACTGTCAGATATCGGATAAATGATACATGCCGCTAGAAGTTTCACAACTTCTTTCTTGACAACTTCTTGCATTGTTGGGTTTAGTCTCCTTTGGGGTTGGACTATTGGCTTGTAATTATCCTTTATAAGGATCCTATGCGTGCAAATAGCTGGACTGATTCCATTGATGTCAGTTATAGTCTACCCTAAGGCTCTTTTGTGTTCTCTTAAAACTCTAATTAGTTTTATTTCCTGTTCTGCAGTCAAAGAAGATGAATAATTACTGAAAATAATTCAGGTTCAAGAAAAATATATTTCAAATGATAAGGAAGAGTTTTGAGTTCAATTTTTGGTTGAACTTCTTCTGGTGAGACTTTCTCATTTTCTAAATCCTTTTCCAGCATTTCAACTTCTTTTCTAATTGTGGTGTCATCATCACTTGTGGTACCTGACTTTGCCAAACATCTTTCCAATGAATCAGTAATTAACTGATCGTCTTTATATTCATCTGCAAGTTCATTCAACAAATTAATTTGAAAACAAGATGATAATGGCTCATCCCCAGGATATTTCATTATTCTTTGCATATCAAAAATCATTTTTTCCTCATCAACTCACAAAATTAATAGTCCTTGATGGACATCAATTATTTCTCTTCCTGTTGCAAGAAATGGTCCGACTAAAATCAATGGTACCTCAATATTTTATTCCATTTCAAGTAATATAAAATCTACTGGGAATATAAATTTATCTACTATAACAAGGACATTCTCAAGTAATCCTTTCGATTTTTTAGTACTTTGATCAACCGATTGCAGAGACACATCAATGTCCTTCATTTCACCAAGTTCTAATTTCCTAAAAATTGAAAAAGGCATTAGATTTATTGAATCACCCGAATCACATACTGCTTTTTCGAAATGAGCACCTCCCAAAGTACAAGGAATTGTAAAGCTATCTGGATCACCGAGTTTTTGTGGAAGCTTATTTTGAAGTATAGCACTATATTTTTCTGTAAGCTTAACCACTGAAACTTCTTCCAATTTTCTTTTACTTGACAAAATTTCTTTAAGAAAATTAGCATATACCGGCATTTGCTTCAAAGCATCTGTAAAAGGTATGTTACTGTAAAGCTGCTTTAAAATTTCTAAAAACTTTGAGAACTGTTTGTCAAGATTTTCTCTTTTCAACTTTTGGGGAAAATGGAGGGTTACAGAGTGAGGATTTGTCATTAATTCATTTTCTTGTACCTTTTTGTCACAACCCAAAAACCTAAACTGTTGTGATGGCGCCTATCGTGGAACTAGGCAAGCCCAAATCCAACATATCCTCTCCATTACAGTAAAAACATCTTTCGAATTTAACAGCAAAAAGGTTTAACATTTAAATAAAAGCCCATTTGAAAACAGAATTTACCCAAAATATGATACAGTTGTCCCAATAATCGGGGCGTCACTGAGTACATGTGAATCTAATAACCGGTACATAGTACACAACGATGTCTATAAAAATAAACTCAAAAGTACTAATAAAATAAGGAAGGGAAATCAAGGTCTGCGAACGTCATGCAGTTACCTCAATAGTCCCCGACTCCAAATGCCGAAATCAGCAGTCGCTGCCGTGACCAGAAATGCCAGGATCTGCACACAAGGTGTAGGGAGTAACGTGAGTACACAAAATCAGTAAATAACAAGTCCAAACTTTGGAATGAAAGGTAGTGACAACTCGACCTCAACAGATATAACAGAAATAAATGCGTGAAATCGTAAGCATGCTTTCAAGTCAAATATACAGTCTAAGGTAGTAATGTAATGCATATTTGAACCGTGCATGGTATACAACGCAATATCCTCTACATGCTAATGCACAGACTTTATGAAATACACCATATTCTCCCACTCTCAAGTGCCCAACCACTCGGTACTGTATATGGCCATCCTGCCCAGGGAAATCCAACTCGGAATATGTACAACACTGACTGAAAGTCACCCAGTACCGAGGAAAAAGGGCAATCCAACCCTGTGGAGAAATCCATCTCCAGGTATCAAGTTCTTCGGACAAATCCATGTCCAGGGAAATCCATCCCTCAGTAATACCATCCGCACTCCATGAGGGTGTGTTACAGACTCCGGAGGGGCTCCTACAACCGAAGCGCTATCATAATCATCAATATAACCGCTGCGGCGTGCAGCTCGACCCCATAATTGTCACTCATAACCAGGCTCTCGGCCTCACTCGGTCATCAACCTATCCAGTCTCACCACGGGCTCACAATGTCATGAAAACAACCCGGTAAAATGATACGATGAACCAATAAATAACTGAGACTGAGACATAATATAAAAATGCATGATCATGACTGAGTATGGAATAGTAAATGAAACTAGTGAGATGACAGAAAGAAACGACCGCTAAGGGTACAAACAATACCGGCAGAAATCCTAAACATGATATCTAGCACGATTTATGGCTCAAATATTTTATCATATGATGAAAACATGGAGATCAACATGATAGAGTCACTAAACGGTGCCATGGAGTCACCCATGTCACTATTCTCATGGTGCAGGCCCGCAAGCCCGTCACTTGGCATGTGCGTCACCTCAATACCAATCACATAGCATATAATTTGGGGTTTCGAACCCTCGGAACCAAGTTTGAAAGCGTTACTTACCTCAAAACAAGCAAAGTCCTACTCTAGAATTCCCTTGACTCTAAATTCGGCCTCTGAACGTCCCGAATCTAGCCACAAGTAATACAACATAATCAACTTAGGCTAAGGAACCAAATCCACAAGAAGAGTATCAAATTATAGCCCAAATTTCGAAATTAGCCCAAACCCGGCCCCCGGTACCCCGATGAAATTCACAAAACCCAAAAGCCCATTCATTCACGAGTCTAACCATACCAAATTTATCAAAATCCGACCTTATTTGGTCTCTCAAATCCCCTAAATCCACTCTCCAAGTTCCCAAGCCCTAACCCCCAATTTTCACTTCAAAACCCCACTAATTAGGTGAGAAAACACCATAGCTAAGTATAATTAGGCTCAAGGAACTTACCTCTATAATAACCCTCGAATTTCCTTCAAAACTCTCCTCAAAAGCTCCAAAGTCAGTGTTCAAAATTGTGAAAATGATAAGAATTCCCGAGGTCCTCTATTTATACCTTATGCCCAGTGAAACCGCACCTGCAGTGCCAATTTTCCATCTGCGGACCAAGCTCCACTTCTGTGGAAAGTCACTGAAAAACCCTACGACCGCTTCTACGACTATCAACCGCATCTGCGATCATCGCATGTGCGGAAACCACCTCGCACTTAAGCCAGCATGCCCGCATCCGCGGCTCTCGCAGGTGCGGGAATATCTTCGCACCTGCGGTTCCTGCCTAGGTCCTACATGGCCGCATCTACGGCTCCTGAATCACTCATGTGGGCTCGCACCTGCGACTCCCACTCCGCAGGTGGAGAAAACACCAGTAGTAGCAGCTTCAGCTGCATTTCTTCAACTCCAAACCTTCCGTTAACCACCCGGAATCACCTCAAGGCCCTCGGGACCTCAACCAAACATACCAACACTTCCCATAACATCATACGAACTTAGTCGAACCCTCGAATCACTCAAAACAACATCAAAACACCAAATTACCCTCGGATTCAAGCCTAAGAACTTCTAAACTTCCAAATTCTGCAAACGACGCTGAAACCTATCAAACCACGTCCAAATGACCCCAAATTTTACACCCACGTCAAAAATGACACCAAAAACCTACTCAACCTTTCGGAATTCCATTCTGACCCCGATATCAAAATTTCCGCTGCCGGCCAAAAATTGCCAAATTTCCAATTTTCGCCAATTCATGCCTAATTCTACTACGGACCTCCAAATCACATTACGGATGTGCTACTAAGTCAAAAATCACCTAAGGAGCTAACGGAACTATCAAAATTCAAATCCGAGATCGTTTACACATAAGTCAACATCCGGTTGACTTTTCCAACTTAAGCTTCTAATAAAGAGACTAAGTGTCTCAATTCACTCTGAAACCACTCCGGACCCAAACCAACTAACCCGGTATATCATAATATAGATGAAGAAAACACAAAGAAGCATAAATAGGGGAAACGAGGCTATAACTCTCAAAACGACCGGCCAGGTCGTTACATCCTCCCCCTCTTAAACAAACGTTCATCCTCGAACGAGTCTAGAAACATACCTGGAGTCTCAAATAGGTTTGGATATCTGCTTCGAATCTCCCGCTCAGTCTCCTAGGTGGCCTCCTCCACAGGCTGACCTCTCCACTGCACCTTCACAGAGGCTATATCCTTTGACCTCAAATTTCGAACATGCCGCTCCAAAATGGCCACCGGCTCCACGTCATAAGTCAAATCACCATCCAACTGAACCATGCTGAAATCCAGAACATGAGACGGATCACCAATATATTTCCAGAGCATAGAAACATGAAACACTGGATGCACACTCAATAAGTTGGGTGTCCAGGCAAGCTTATAAGCCACCANAAGCGGCAGAAACTGGTCCTATGAACCCCCAAAGTCAATGACACAAACACGTAACATGTCCTCCATTATCTGGATAGTGCGCTCGGATTGTCCATCCGTCTGAGGGTGAAAGGGTTGTGCTCAACTAAACCTGAGTACCCAACTCTCGCTGCACGGCCCTCAGAAATTGTGATGTAAACTGAGTACCTCTATCTAAAATGATGGAAACTGGGACACTATGCAGGTGAACAATCTCTCGGATGTAAATCTCAGCTAACCGCTCTGAAGTGTAAGTAGTACCAACTGGAATGAAGTGCACGGACTTGGTCAGTCGATCCACAATCACCCTAATAGTATCGAACTTCCTCGAAGTCCGTAGGATCCCAACTACAAAATCCATGGTGATTCGCTCCCACTTCCACTTTGGGATCTCTAACCTCTAAAGTAAACCACCCGGTCTCTGATGCTCATACTTAACCTGCTGACAATTGAGACACCGAGCCACAAATCCAACTATATCCTTCTTCATCCGCTTCTACCAATAGTGCTATCTTAAATCCTGGTACATCTTCACGGCACCCGGATGGATGGAATACCACGAGTTGTGGGACTCCTCAAGTATCAATTCATGAAGCCCATCCACATTTGGTACACATATCCGGACCTTCAACCTCAACACATCATCATCACCAATAGTTACATCTCTAGCATCACCTCACTGAACCCTGTCCTGAAGAGCGAGCAGGTGGGGGTCATCATATAGACGCTCTCTGATACGGTCATAAATAGAAGACCTGGAGACCACGCAAGCCAATACCCGACTAGGCTCCGAAATATCCAATCTGACTAGCTGACTAGCTAAGGCCTGAACATCCAATGCCAAGGGTCTCTCCGCTGCTGAAGATACGCTAAACTCCCCAAACTCTCTGTCTGGCGACTCAAGGCATCGGCCACCACATTGGCCTCCCCGGGATGGTACAAAATAGTGATATCATAGTCCTTAAGAAGCTCCAACCATCTCTGCTGACGCAAATTAAGATCCTTCTGNTTGGATATCTGCTTCGAATCTCCCGCTCAGTCTCCTAGGTGGCCTCCTCCACAGGCTGACCTCTCCACTGCACCTTCACAGAGGCTATATCCTTTGACCTCAAATTTCGAACATGCCGCTCCAAAATGGCCACCGGCTCCACGTCATAAGTCAAATCACCATCCAACTGAACCATGCTGAAATCCAGAACATGAGACGGATCACCAATATATTTCCAGAGCATAGAAACATGAAACACTGGATGCACACTCAATAAGTTGGGTGTCCAGGCAAGCTTATAAGCCACCACCCCTATCCTCTAAAGCACCTCAAAAGGCCCAATGAATTGGGGGCTCAACTTTCCCCCTTACAAAACCTCATAACACCCTTCATGGGTGATACCTTCAGCAAAACCTTCTCCCCGACTATGAAAGACACATCACGGACCTTCCTGTCCGCATAGCTCTTCTGCCTAAACTGCACCGTGCGAAGCCGCTCCTGAATAAATTTCACCTTGTCTAATTGTTGGTTGATTTCCCAATGCACACGCAAGTGTACGTGGTCGACAAGTAATATAGGAATTGAAGTCCAGATATCGTACCCACAGGGACTTGTGATTTAACTATCAACTAAACTGACTCAAATAAACATTTACTAGAATTAATCTAAAATAGTAAATCAAAATATTAAAGAGATGAATTCAAGGTAAATTGATATTCTAGAGTTATGGGTTGTTAAACAATCACGTTGAGTTTTCGACCTAAATCTTCTAATCAGGTTTATTGATTGACGAGGTTAATATTGCTCGTAGTCTTCTCCCGAAGTACAACTCGCCTATTCAAGTTAACCTAATGCCTATATTCCTATGGAATCAGGATTAACAAGAACGCATTAATAATTCCCGTATAATAACCAAGCAAGGCGATTAGGTATATTCCTATCCTAACCGCAAATCCGCTCCCCTGAAGGGTTAAGATCTTGCTCTACCCAATCTTATATGCAATCTAGAATTCCCTCTCCCGAGTTCAACCCTAGATTCGTAGATAGTAGTCAATTGTGATCAAGCAATTGAATAATTAAGCACAAGATTGAATAAACAAACCAATTAAGATAAACAATAAGAATAATTCAAGCTTCAACTACAACATTCATGTAACACCCAATACTCTAGAACGAATAAACTATAAAACTAAAAGAAGAGAAGAGAAGAAAAACTGAGTAGAATCCTCTGTCCCAAAGTCTTCCCACGAAATTCTGCATAAAGCCCCTTAATGTGATGTTTTTGGGTCTATTTATATGTTTAGAATGAACCCTAAACATCTCAAAGACTTCTATTCTAACTTGGAAACACTTAAAACCCGTCAAAACTCGGTTTCTAGCTGTCCCGGGGCCCAGGCGTTTCAGCCCTAAAGCCTGGGTAAAGCCAGGCAGGGCCAGGCGTTACAGCCCTAAGGCCTGGGTAACGCCTGGTCCCCCCAGGCGTTATGGGTCTAACGCCTGGGTAACGCCAGGCTGCCCCAGGCTGTTTGGCTTGGCGCCTGGCTATCCCCCGGGTGTCCCCTCTCGCGTATTCTTCGACGTATTTGCATCCGTTTAGCCCCGTTTCCATTTCCAATTCACCTACACATAAAATAAACCCTATTAGGCACATACGACGTGTATTTTATCATTAAAGCTCATAAAATGCGAGGTATATAATGCTTAAAATCACGAATTCTAGCCACACATCACTAATGCATCCTGGACCAAGTCCGTACCCAAGAGACTAGACTCACCCGGATCAAACCATCCCATTGGAGATCTACACCTCCTCCCATATAAAGCCTCGTACGGAGCCATCTGAATGCTCGACTGATAACTGTTGTTATATGCAAACTCCACAAGCGGCAGAAACTGGTCCTATGAACCCCCAAAGTCAATGACACAAACACGTAACATGTCCTCCATTATCTGGATAGTGCGCTCGGATTGTCCATCCGTCTGAGGGTGAAAGGGTTGTGCTCAACTAAACCTGAGTACCCAACTCTCGCTGCACGGCCCTCAGAAATTGTGATGTAAACTGAGTACCTCTATCTAAAATGATGGAAACTGGGACACTATGCAGGTGAACAATCTCTCGGATGTAAATCTCAGCTAACCGCTCTGAAGTGTAAGTAGTACCAACTGGAATGAAGTGCACGGACTTGGTCAGTCGATCCACAATCACCCTAATAGTATCGAACTTCCTCGAAGTCCGTAGGATCCCAACTACAAAATCCATGGTGATTCGCTCCCACTTCCACTTTGGGATCTCTAACCTCTAAAGTAAACCACCCGGTCTCTGATGCTCATACTTAACCTGCTGACAATTGAGACACCGAGCCACAAATCCAACTATATCCTTCTTCATCCGCTTCTACCAATAGTGCTATCTTAAATCCTGGTACATCTTCACGGCACCCGGATGGATGGAATACCACGAGTTGTGGGACTCCTCAAGTATCAATTCATGAAGCCCATCCACATTTGGTACACATATCCGGACCTTCAACCTCAACACATCATCATCACCAATAGTTACATCTCTAGCATCACCTCACTGAACCCTGTCCTGAAGAGCGAGCAGGTGGGGGTCATCATATAGACGCTCTCTGATACGGTCATAAATAGAAGACCTGGAGACCACGCAAGCCAATACCCGACTAGGCTCCGAAATATCCAATCTGACTAGCTGACTAGCTAAGGCCTGAACATCCAATGCCAAGGGTCTCTCCGCTGCTGAAGATACGCTAAACTCCCCAAACTCTCTGTCTGGCGACTCAAGGCATCGGCCACCACATTGGCCTCCCCGGGATGGTACAAAATAGTGATATCATAGTCCTTAAGAAGCTCCAACCATCTCTGCTGACGCAAATTAAGATCCTTCTGCTTGAATAGAGGCTGCAAACTTCAGTGATCAGTATAGATCTCACAATGAACCCCGTACAAATGGTGCCGCTAAATCTTTAAGGCATGAACAGTAGTCGTTAACTCAAGATCATGGACATGATAGTTCTTCTCATGAGTCTTCAACTGGTGTGAGGCATAGGCAATCACCCTACCCTCTTGCATCAGAACACATCCAATACCTATCCTCGAGGCATCACTATACACGGTGTAAGAACCTGAAGCTGATGGCACAACTAACACTGAGGTTGTGGTCAAAGCAGTCTTGAGCTTCTGAAAGCTCTCCTCACACTCATTCGACCACCTGAATGGAGCACCATTTTGGCTCAATTTTGTCAAGGGGTATGAAATAAATCCCTCCACAAAGCAACGATAATATCCCTCCAAACAAAGAAAGCTCCTAATCTCTGTGGCTGAGGACGCTTTAGGCCAACTTTGCACCGCCTTTATCTTCTTCAAATCCACTTGAATACCCTCACTGGACACTACGTGCCCCAAGAATGCTACTAAACCGAGCCAAAACTCACACTTGGAGAATTTTGCATAAAGTTTCTCCTCCTTCAACCTCTGCAACACAATCCTCAGATGCTCAGCATGCTCCTACTAGCTACGAGAGTACACCAGGATGTCATCAATGAATACAATAGCGAATGAGTCCAAATAGGGCTGGAATACACTATTCATCAGATTCATGAACTTTGTTGGGGCATTGGTCAGCCCAAAAGACATCACTAGTAACTCATAATAGCCATATCGGGTCCTGAAAGTTGTCTTAAGAATATCTGAATCCCGAATCTTCAGCTGGTGATACTCGGACCTCAAATCAATCTTGGACAACACCCTCGCTCCCTGAAGCTGGTCAAACAGATCATCAATACGAGGCAAAGGATGACTGTGACCTTGTTAAACTGCCTATAATCAATGCACATTCTCATGAACCATCCTTCTTCTTCACAAAGAGAACCGGCGCACCCCAAGGTGACATACTAGGCCGAATAGACCCCTTATCAAGGAGTTCCTGAAGTTGTTCTTTCAACTCTGTCGGTGCCATACGATACGGTGGTATAGAAATGGGTTGAGTGCCCAACACCAAATCAATATCAATATCAAAATCAATATCCCTATTAGGCGGCATGCCTGGCAGGTCTGCAGTAAACACATTCGAAAAATCACGTACCACCGGAACAGAATCAATGGCAGGAGTCTCTGCACTAACATCCCTCAGGAAAGCTAAATAGGATAGACAACCCTTCTCTACCATATGCTGAACCTTCAAGTATGAAATCACCCTACTAGGTACATAGTTTATAGAACCGGTCCATTCAACCCTTGGCAACCCCAGCATCGCCAATGTCACGGTCTTAGCGTGACAATCTTGAACAACATGACATGGAGACAACTAATCCATACCTAATATCACATCAAAATCAACCGTACTGAGCAGCAAAAGGTCCACTCGGGTATCCAAGCCCCCAATAGTCACCACACATGACCGATATACGCGGTCCACAATAATAGTATCGCCCACATGAGTAGATATATGAACAGACGAGACTAGAGACTCATGGGGCATATCCAGAAAATGAGCGAGATACGAGGAAACATATGAATAAGTGGAACCAGGGTCAAATAATACCGAGGCATCTCGGTGGAAAACTGAAACAATACCTGTAATCACAGTATCTGAAGCAATGGCATCTGGTCTGGCAGGGAGTGCATAGAACGAGCCTGACCGCCCCCTGATCGGCCTCCCCCTCTCGGGTGGCCCCTAGCTGACTGGGCTCCACCCCTATCTGGTTGGGCGGGTGGTGGAGGAACTGGTTCTGAAGTCGAAGGCTGACTCCTCTGTTGAGATGAACCTCCCGTCAGTAGGGGACAATACCTCTTGATATGACCCAAATCCCCACATTTAAAGCAACCTCTACCGTCTACTGAGGACTGAAGGGAACCCCGAGCATTGGAATAACCGCCAGAAGGTCCTGACATAGATAAACCCTGAGTTGATGTTGCATGAGACAAACTCTGAGCTGGTAGTGCATTGAATGATGTCTGGCCCTGCTGATAACCATGGGGCCCATGACCGGATGATGCACCCCGGTGCACTGGGCGAGCCGTTTGAGCATGCCTGAAAGGACGACCTCTACCATGCTGGAACTGACCCTCAGAAGGAGCACCACTAAATCCAACCTGACCACGAGGCCTTTTGGCCTCCCTCTCGACCCCGTCCTGACTGCGAACCATCTCAATCTGCTGAGCAATGTTGACAACCTCATCAAAAGTAGCACCAGACACTCTCTCTATGGTCATAAGAAATCGCAGTTGAAAAGTGAGGCCATCTATAAACCTCTTAATCCTCTCCCTGTCTGTGGGAACCAACCAGATAGCATGACGGGCCAACTCCGAGAATCGCATCTCATACTGCGTTACAGACATATCACCCTGACGAAGCTACTCAAACTGCTTGTGCAACTCCTCTCTGCGGGACTGAGGCATGAACTTCTCCAGAAAGATAACGGAGAACTGCTGCCAAGTAAGGGGTGTTGCGCCGACCGTCCTACGCCTCTTGTAAGCCTCCCACCAACTGAATACGGCCCCAGAGAATTGGAAAGTAGTGAATGAGACCCTACTAGTCTCCAGAATGCCTGTTGTATGGAGTATCCTCTGGCACTTATCCAAGAAGCCCTGTGTCACGACCCAAACCGATGAGTCGCAATGGGCACCCGGTACCTTACTTAACCGAGTACCAACGTAATGTATCTTTCTTGTTACATTATCATAGGTAAGTGTACCAGAAGAGGATTCATGAGATAACCAGAGTAAACATGAGGGAATACCCGACGTATAATGACCCCATCTAATATAGAAACTCATACCTGTGACATACGGGCCTATAATGCCCATGTGATCCATTATATACTTAAAATATAGGCCGACAAGGCCATACAAGTATACGTATACATGATTTCTGTCCACAAGCCTCTAACAGTACATACTTATCATAAAGGTCGGGATAGGGCCCCGCTATACCAAACAATACCCGTTTAAATCATACTGACCAAACAAGCAACTCCGGAGCAAATGGAGCGCACAAACATCTTCCGCTGAGCTGGTAGCCTATTTGGAGGACTCTCGACCTGTCTATCGGAACCTGCAGGCATGAAACGCAGCATCCCTAGGAAAAAGGGACGTCAGTACAAATAATGTACCAAGTATGTAAGGAATGAAAATCAGTAAACAATAGACATGAGAGAAAAATGGAGTAAAAGACTCAACATATATATCTGAATAACTCTGAGAATCATTTAATATTATAATATCATGCATATGCGTATAAATGTCATACCATGCATTAGTACAAGCGTTCATAACATCATCAAGCCTCTGAGGGCATCCCATCATATCATCTCGGCCACTGTGGGAAAATCGTCAACATATACCAACTGATCAGGTGGTAGTGCGTATATAACGTCGTTACCTTTCCCATATCTCATATATATATATATATATATATATATATATACACACATATATATGATTATATAACGCCATCTGGTCATGGGTCAATGTACATGAATGCATTGCATGAGAAATACGTCAATAAAATCTCTTTAAATATGATAAGACCATTATGCCTTTGAGTAATATCATGAAGTAAACTTTATCAACTTACGTATTTTTTCGAGACCCATGAACAAATGATAGAATAATAGACATATGGGAATTCAAGAACATAGGCACCTCTAATACTCCTATGAATAGAGTCATTTATGGAAGTTGTGCATTTTCTCGTTTCGTTTGTGTCGTGTGGATCATGTCAAAAGAAAGAAGGGATAGCCTTAATATACCTGAGCCGATTCTCTTGACAATCCCTTTAACACACATCAATTGTGACAAATCATGTAACGGCGGATCGAAGTAGGGAAAAATCCGTATGATATTCTTGAGAAAGATTGAATTGTACTCCCTTAGAATCGCAAAAATCACGTTGTCGTAGCTTTATAAGGTTTCATATGAGATTATTTTTGGATAATTCCATCCATAATCTATAGAAATCATTCCTATTATCTTTAATGATGTATAGAGAGGTGAATCAGAAAAGTCTAATACCTTAGTGGGTGTGGGCCCACTCAGGTGATGCCTTAGCCTCCAAATAAGACACCTATCCACTTGAATTCAAGAGCCATGATTTTGAAGTTGGGGGCTGCCACGTTAATCCCCCTTAAACTTATCCAAATTGTTTTAATTTCTTAATTAGCTTCATTACTTAATTAAATTCCCACAAATCCAACAATTAACTAATTTCTCACATAATTAAGAATCATCTCAAATTACTTAAAATACTACTTACTTTTAACACACCTTATACACATTACTATCATGGTCATGTGGTACCTTGTATGGCACTAGTCCATAAATACTAGGTATTTTAGCTCGGGCCGTATTTTATCCCAAAAATACCAACTTTGACGAAACTCATTTTCTTTTATTTGCCTACCCTCACACCTTCACGAGTTTACTCATTACTTGTCTGAAATAGCATAATGCTTATAATCCCAAAATAAATCTCATTCCCAAACTTACATTGATTAACTTACGATGAAGCTTTAACGTACGAAAATGCGGAATGTAACATCTTATTTCCGGGTGTAACATCACTCCCCCCTTTGGAACATTTGTCCTCGAATGTTGACTGATGCACTTATCATTTTCATGAGATGTGTCTTTCGAATACGTTAGTACCCATCTTGCCATCTAGGCAACTGTTATGTGAATGAATCCCAATGGCCAGGGCATTCCCCCTTTTAGGCCTCTTTCTCACACCACGACTCGTGGTCAGAATCTTTCCAATCTTGTAACTGTTGCTACCTTCTATCATGCAGCATGTACGACTCTGACCTTGTAAGTGCACCTATGCGACTCTTCTCTCCTTTTTCCTCTAGATTTTAGCCCATCTCTAGGCCTCACTTTGTAAACATATACAGAGCTTGACAATATGTCTCTCTGGGAATCTATAGGTATATTGAAGTTCTTTGCTCGGTACTTTGTCGAACTTATGAATATTGCTATATCTTATTTCATAGGCCCGGTTATCTATCCGCATGAATTTACTGTATCTAAGTAGGTCATAATATACCATATCTCTTACCTCGATTTATCGTTACTAAGGTCTGCTACAAAATTCCAGGTTACGTTCGTTGTTTATCCCATATGTATAAATCTATGTCCTTTAATGCTTCCCCATCATTGTTCATCTTAAGAATGACGGCCTCATATCACCTCATACTTTGTGACTTTTGTCCATCCAATGTTGATTCACCTTAATGTTGATCTATCATCTACCACTGACAACTTGATCTCTTATGTAACACTGCCGCTAGAGCTCACGTCTCATCAAGGACATCTGGAGTAATTAGATTGACCCACCTAGGGGTGATACTATAATTACATAACCTTATTTTATAACATCCCAATAAGACTCATATTACATGGGTATTTTAATCCTGTATCTATCACAACTACACCCTCATTCCACTACCAGGGCAGCATTCCATTTCTTCTAAATTCTACTAGTCTTAGACTCCCTTGAGTTCATTCAGGCTAAACTGAGCTTTCTATAACTTATAAAAACTATTAACTCTCTTGTTTTCATGGGCTTAATCCTGAGGCTTATACATTTCTCGTCACCTTCTCACTCGTTCTTTCGTATCCTTACTCATGTCATAAAACCTTGTCGTTTTACTATACCTTAGCTTACGATCTATACATATCTATTTATACTACTCGCAATCTTCCTTCAACTCGTTTGCACCATAGATTTCCTTATGTTATTCTGGAACATCAAGCGATATATCACATCGTCTCTAACTCTTCTTTACTCTCTTGGCTAGAAATCTTGGTACCTAGAAATCATAGGCTGGAAGATATGCCACTGACGATGCCGCTATCATTCTTGGATACTGAATCCCAACGCTTCTAGACTTTTGTCTGAAGTATGGAAAATTCACAACCTTCTGCATTTGAGTATCTGGTACGTTGTTCACCTTTACCTTACTTTCCGTAGAAATCTTGCATCACATCTTCTATCCCATTTATGGCCTCATAATTCACATCCACAACTTGGAGCTCTATTATAACACTTGCACCTCTGATATTAAGAATGATTCTGCAATGTTCTCAATCATGATGTCCATAATTTCCTGGGTCCAATAATCAAACTCCTGATTTACTTGGGTGATGTAATTCCTTAGTTTCCTCTTTCCTCTGATCAACCTTTATGTATGCTTAAGCTATCTTCCGATATGCGGCTTATGGTGTTAGTTATTACTTTAGATTTTACTTCCCATTCATTAGACACGGTAGGTGCCACTCTCTTTGGAGCGCTTACAATGTTGTTGTGAGACTGTTGTTATAAGACCATTTCCTCCTTAGGTTACCGAGCTTAGATTGCAGCCTTCTTCCTTACTTTCTCAGCTAGTCTTTCATTGTAGTGTTTAGGGGGGATCCTCTGACTCTTGTAATGTTGTAGGCTTATTACATTGTATATTCGACGGACCTTTTGATGTCCTTCCTTGCCTATAATTATTTGTAGTTACTTACTTCCACGCCCTTGTGCTTGTAGGGTCGTTCTGAATTGATATTTTGAATGTCTTCCAGTGGCACTCTCTTTTATTCCCGTAATACTCACACGGTACCTTTAACTCCCCCAACTCCTATCTGAATATTTCTCAAGTATTACAATGACATTACTGTGAGGCTGAACTCACTATATTGGGTTTTACTATATTTATCTTACGCGACCTGTTGATTTGTCTGTATAACCTTGACTAGCCATAACTAGGCTCTTCCTGAATCAACTATTGACAACTCGTTGGCACATTCTCATATCAATACTCCGTGTAATCTTTCCCAGTTTATTTCCTTTGTCTTAACTTACATCTTGCGCTTTCTTTATTATCAATAACATCCCGGGTCGGAACCCTTACTTCCTCTCCTTGGCGTCGTGCTTGCTTAATGTTCTGGAATCGTAGCATATATGTAGGAGGTGAATAAGTGTAATCTCATTCCTTTTTTTTATTTTTACTGCATTCTTCATTTACCATTCCATGATTACTAGAACCACTTAATTCTAATTGCATGCTACATCACTCCATATTCCCCCCTTTAGGGAAGTACTAATGTCTATAGCTACGATGATCTAAGTATAGATGTTTTACCTTCTCACCTTTGGCGTCTTTTCATATCATCGATGACCCTTACTCGCCTTGCGTAATCCTTTTGTACCAAGGATAACAAATTTCCTTACTCACGAGGGTGACACTTAGTATAACTGGCACACATAGTCCCTTAAGCTTAACTTTGCTCACATTGCTTGCTTTAGGAAAGCGTCTTCCTGAGTGACTTTTAAAGATTATTCTTCTGTTGTCCATTCTGTTATTGCCGGAATGTAATTTCTAAAATTCTCATGATGCCGACTATTATCAAATCACTTGATCCCTAATTCATGTTTAGTTTATCTTGTTCACCAGCCCATATTGGTTTCCATCACTTTGGGGTCTAACTTTTCCTTCTGATAATCACATTAGAGTCACGAACTTATTTCTTGAAATGAAGATATGACTTTATGGACTATACTCTTTTGTTGTCTCAAGGCCTGTCACCTCTCATCTTTTCCTTCCCTTGGCTATAGACTCTGTAATACTGTCATCATTTTTTTTTTCTACCATTGTCATCCATGTATCACATCTTACTCATAATGCTTCATTAACTCTCTCCTTATTTCCCTGCTAACATTTATGTCTATCACTTTATTATGAAAACTTCAACAAGACATTTTTTTACTTTTAGCTCCCTTTTCTCCATCCACTGGCTTTTCAAATTGCTTAACGTTCTCGCTCTACTAGGGACGGAAGACACACTTAGGTAATATTTATCCCTTCAAGCTTCCAGTGCCTATCTTTGTAGTACTCATATCTAGCGGTACTATTTTAGAGTGCACCGTCTGGATGTCTCACAAGGAGATTTATTAGCACTTTTGCAATATCTTTCGGAAACGTCAACTACTACAAACAATCTATCCACCATTTTAGGCTACTCTAACCCTAGCCGGATTCTAATATTCCATCCTTCTCTTAAACCATATGTATTAGATCCTATAGGGCGTAACTGAGATCGGTGTGACCAATTGTACATACCTCTGTTACTGTTGAAGGTAACTCAAAAGGCTTATATTCCTCTGCCTGAGTGTAAATACTGTTAACCCTCATTAACTGGGTACCTCGTATCCTTCTTCACCTTGCTTCTTTTACTTGCTGAAACTTTTGTCCACCTTCCAATTCTCTTTTTTTTTTTGCCCTAAGAGTGGATAGACATTCTTACCTTAGGGATCCTTATCAAGAAACTTACACATCTTAGTACACACATGATCTGCTGGATACCTCATATTTTTCCATCATAGGCATGATGCATAAATCGAGTTCCTCTGACTCAACTCTTCCACAGCTATATCTCTCACCAATCATCTTTCTGGATGTACGCATCGTCGTATTATGAATAAGATAGAGTTTAGAAAATTGAGTTCTTACAACTGAGATCTACCACACAATCTAGAGTAAGAAAAAAGAGTGATAGTCTTAAGTGTCTCGTAGCCTCATGCTTATAAGAGTGGTACATGACACACCCATAAGCAAGACTCTAGTAGACATGACTTGTAGATTCCCTAGGACAGAACTGCTCTGATACCATTTTTTTCATGACCCAAGCCGATGGACCGCAACGGGCACCCAATACCTTACTTAACCGAATACCAACGTAACGTATCTTTCTTGTTACATTATCATAGGTAAGTGGGCCAGAAGGGGCTTCATGAGATAACCATAGTAAACATGAGGGAATACCCGACGTAGAATGAACCCATCTGATATAGAAACTCATACATGTGACATACGGGCCTATAAGGCCCATGTGGTCCATTATATACTTAAAATATAGGCCGACAAGGCCATACAAGTATCTGTATGCATGACTTCTTTATACAAGCCTCTAACAGTACAGACTTATCATAAAGGTCGGGACAGGGCCCCGCCATACCAAATAATACGCGTCTAAATCATACTGACCAAACAAGCAACTCCGGAGAAAATGGAGCGCACAAACATCTTCCGCTGAGCTGGTAGCCTATTTGGAGGACTCTCGACCTGTCTATCGGGACTTGCAGGCATGAAACGTAGCGTCCCTAGGCAAAAGGGACGTCAGTACAAATAATGTACCGAGTATGTAAGGAATGAAAATCAGTAAACAATATACATGAGAGAAACATGGAGTAAAAGACTCAACATGTATTTCTGAATAGCTATGAGAATCATTTAATATTATAATGTCATGCATATACGTATAAATGTCATACCATGCATAGGTATATGCGTTCATAACATCATCAAGCTTCTGAGGGCATCCCATCATATCATCTCGGCCATTGTGGGCAAATCGTCAACGTATACCAGCTGATCAGGTGGTGGTGCGTATATAATGCTGTAACCTTTTTCCATATCCCATATACATATATATACATATATACGCGTATAATGCCATCTGATCATGGGTCAATGTACATGAATGCAATGCATGAGAAATACATCAATAAAATTTCTTTAAATGTCATAAGACCATTATGCCTTTGAGTAATATCATGAAGTAAACTTTATCAACTTACGTATTTTTTCGAGACCCATGAACAGACGATACAGTAATAAGACATATGGGAATTCAAGAACATAGGCACCTCTAATACTCCTATGAATATTTTCTCATTTTGTTTGTGTCGTATGGATCATGCCAAAAGAAAGAAGGGATAGTCTTAACATACCTGAGCCGATTCTCTTGACAATCCCTTTAACACACATCAATTTCGACAAATCACGTAACAGCGGATCGAAGTAGGTGAAAATCCATATGATATTCTTGAGAAGAGATTTCACCGTACTCCCTTAGAATCGCAAAAATTTTGTTGTCGTAGCGTTATAAGGTTTCATATGAGATTATTTTTGGAGCATTCCATCCGTAATATATAGAAAGAATTACTATTCTCTTTAATGATGTATAGGGAGGTTAGAAAAGTCTTATACCTTAGTGGGTGTGGGCCCACTAAGGTGATGACTTAGCCTCCGAATAAGACACCTATCCACTTGAATTCAAGAGTCATAATTTTGAAGTTGGGGGCTGCCACGTTAAGACCCCTTAAACTTATCCATTGTTTTAATTTCTTAATTAGCTTCATTACTTAATTAATCTCCCATTAATCCGACAATTAAATAAATTTTCACATAATTAAGAATCATCTCAAATTACTTAAAATACTACTTACTTTTAACTCACCTTATGCACCTTACTATCATGGTCATGTGGTACCTTGTATGGCACTAGTCCATAAATACCAGGTATTTTAGCTCGGGCCATATTTTATCCCAAAAGTGCCAACTTTGACGAAACTCATTTTCTTTGATTTGCTTACCCTCGCACCTTCACGAATTTACTCATTACTTGTCTGAAATAGCATAATGCTTATAATCCCAAAATAAATCTCATTTCCAAACTTACGTCGATTAACTTACGGCGAAGCTTTAACGTATGAAAATGCGGAATGTAACATCTCATTTCCGAGCTTACATCAATTTACTTATGGCATATTTCCAAGTACGAAAACATGGGGTGTAACACCCTGTGCATCCTCAACCTCTTCACCATTGAAAGATGGAGGCTGGAATCTCCAATCTACGTTGCTCATCCTCAGGCATAGCAGGAACCACATAGTCCTTAGCAGTTGCAACCGCTGGGCTGGTGACGCCCCCGGCGTCTGGAGTCCCTGAACAACCTGCTCGAGTGTGCGAGCGGCGGGAGTCTGAGTGCCTCTCCTGTCCTGAGAAGTAGTTGCAGTCATCGAAATAGAGATCACCTGAGCAAGGCCGGTACACACTATCAGAATCTGAGTTAGGGCCTCCTGAAGGCCAGGAATCACAATAGGCACAGGTGGTGCCTGAGTTGGCCACGCTGGGGCATCCATAACTGGGAACTGGTCCTGATTTGTGGCCATTGGTGGATCTGCAAGTACTTCCCACGCTGCTGTGCGGGCTGCACCTCTGCCCCTACCACGACCTCTACTGCGGCCTCGGCCTCTCGCGGCCCTGGCTGGTGGTACTGGTGGATGGCCCTCCTGCCCGGTAATTCACGTCCTCACCATATGTGAGAGAATGAAACAACAGACGTTTAGTTACTAGAATCAATAGATTTGCATAAAAAGAATTCAAGAATCTAAAATTTTCCTAAAGGTTCTGCAGCCTCTCGAAGATAACCATGGACGTCTTCGTACCGATCCGCAAGACTCTACTAAACCCGCTCATGACTCGTGAGACCTATGTAACCTAGGCTCTGATACCAACTTATCACGACCCAAAAACTTAACCTGTCATGATGGCGCCTATCGTGGAACTAGGCAAGCCCAAATCCAACATTTCCTCTCCATTACAATAAAAACATCTTTCGAATTTAACAGCAAAAAAGTTTAACATTTAAATAAAAGCCCATTTGAAAACAGAATTTACCCAAAATATGATACAACTTTCCCAATAATCATGGCATCACTGGGTACATGAGCGTCTAATAATCGGGACATAGTCCACAATAATATCTATAAAAATAAACTCAAAAGTACAAATAAAATAAGGAAGGGAAATCAAGGTCCGTGAATGTCGTGCAATTACCTCAATAGTCCCCGACTCCAAATGCCGAAATCAGCAGCCGATGCCGTCACCAGAAATGCCTGGATCTGCATACAAGGTGCAGGACTAACGTGAGTACACCAACTCAGTAAGTAACAAGTCCAAACTTTGGACTGAAAGGTAGTGATGACTCGACCTCAACAGATATAATAGAAATAAATGTGCAGAATCGTAGGCATGCTTTAGAGTCAAATATACAGTGTAAGGCAGTAATGTAATGCAGATTTTAACCGTGCATGGTATATAACGCAGTATCCTCTACATGTTAATGCACAAATTGTATGAAATGCGCCATATGCTCCCACTCTCAAGTGTTCAACCACTCGGTACTGTATATGGCCATCCGGCCTAGGAAAATCCATCCTGGAATATAAAGTCACCTAGTACCGAGGAAAAGGGAAATCCAACCCTATGGAGAAATCCATCTCCAGGTATCAAGTTCTTCGGACAAATCCATGTCCAGGAAAATACATCTCTCAGTAATACCATTTGCGCTCACTGGGGGTGTGTTACAGACTCCGGAGGGGCTCCTACAGTCGCTATCATAATCATCAATATAATCGATGCAACGTGCAGCCCGATCCCATAACCGTCACTCATAACCAGGCTCTCGGCCTCACTCAGTCATCAAACTCTCCAGTCTCACCACGGGCTCACAATGTCATGAAAACAACATGGTAAAATGATACGATGAACCAATAAATAACTGATACTGATACATGATATAAAATTGCATGATCTTGACTGAGTATGAAATAGTAAATGAAACTAGTGATATGACAACAAGAAACGACCGCTAAGGGTCCAAACAATATCGTCACAAAGCCTAAACATGATATCTAGCACGATTTACGGCTCAACTACTTTATCACATGATGAAAACATGGAGATCAACATGATAGAGTCACTAAACGGTGCCATGGAGTCACCCAGGTCACTATTCTCATGGTGCACGCCAATCACTTGGCATGTGCGTCACCTCAATACCAATCACATAACTTATAATTTGGGGTTTCGAACCCTCAAAACTAAGTTTGAAAGCGTTACTTACTTCAAACCAAGCAAAGTCCTACTCTGGAATGCCCTTGCCTCTCAATTCGGCGTACGAACGTCCCAAATCTAGCCACAAGTAATACAACACAATCAATTTAGGCTAAGGGACCAAATCCACAAGAAAAGTATCAAATTGTAGCCCAAATTCCGAAATTAGCCCGAACCCGTCCCCCGAGCCCACATCTCGAAACCCGATGAAATTCACAAAACCAGAAAGCCCATTCACTCATGAGTCTAACCATACCAAATTTATCAAAATCCGACCTCATTTGGTCTCTCAAATCCCAAAAATCCACTTTCCAAATTCCCAAGCCCTAACCCCAAATTTTCACTTCAAAACCCCACTAATTAGGTGAGAAATCAACGGGAAAACGCTATAGCTAAGGATAATTAGGCTCAAGGAACTTACCTCTGTGATAACCCTCGAATTTCCTTCAAAAATATCCTCAAAATCTCCAAAGTTCGTGTTCAAAATTGTGAAAATGAGAAGAATTCTCGAAGTCCTCTATTTATACCTAATGCCCAGTGAAACCGCACCTGCGGTGCCAATTTCGCATCTGCGGGGACGCATTTGTGGACCAAGCTCCGCTTCTACGAAAAGTCAAGTAAAAACTCTGCGACCTCTTCTGCGACTATCGACCGCATCTGCGATCATCGTAGGTGCAGAAACCACCCACTTGCGGCCTCCCTCTCGCACATGCGCCTGCCTGCCCGCATCTGCGAATCTCGCAGGTGCGGGAATATCTTCACACCCGCGGTTCCTGCCCAGATCCTCCATGGCCACATCTGTGGCTCTTCATTCGCTCATGCGGGGTCGCACCTACGGCTCTCGCTCCACAGGTGTGGAAAACCTTAGTAGCAACAGCTTCAGCTGCTTTTCTTCAACTCCAAACCTTCCATTAACCACCCGGAATTACCCCGAGGCCCTTGGGACCTCAACCAAACATAATAACATGTCTCATAACATCATACGAACTTAGATTAACCCTCGAATCACTCAAAACAACATCAAAACACCAAATTACCCTCGAATTCAAGCCTAAGAACTTCTAAACTTCCAAATTTCGCAAACAACGTCGAAACCTATCAAACCACGTCCAAATGACCCCAAATTTTATACACACGTCAAAAATAACACCAAAAATCTACTCAAACTTCCAGAATTCTATTCCGACCCTGATATCATAATTTTCACTGCCGACCAAAATCGCCAAATTTCCAACTTTCGCCAATTCAAACCTAATTCTACTACGAACCTCCAAATCACATTCCGGACGCCCTCCTACAGTCCAAAATTACCTAACGAAGCTAACGAAACCATCAAAATTTAAATCCGAGATTGTTTACACATAAGTCAACACGCGGTTGACTTTTCCAACTTAAGCTTCTAATAAAGAGACTAAGTGTCTCAATTCACTTCGAAACTACTCCGTACCCGAACCAACTAACCCGGTATATCATAATATAGCTGAAGAACACAAAAACAAGTAGAAATAGGGGAAATGGGGCTATAACTCTCGAACGACCGGCCGGGACGTTACACTTTTTTCCTTTATCTTTTTGTTCTTTTGGAAGCTCAAGATTTATTTTATTCTCACCTTTATTTACCTGTTAGACTTCTTGTGGCTTTCCTTATCTATCTGCATATGTATCATCAAGAGTTTTACCTTACCGCAGAGAGATGGCTTTGAGGTATTCCTTTGGATTTTTCTCGGTGTTACTTGGTAGAGAACCTTTTATTTGCCCAGACATGAGGGTTGCTAATTGGCTCATCTGGATTTCCAAATTATTGATTGCTGAATTTTGACTTTCAACTTTCTCGTTTGTAGCCTTAATGAATTTGTGCATCATGTCTTCAAAGCTTTGTTGATGAGCTCTATGGGGCTGTTGTTGATTTTGTTGAAAATCTTGTTGCCCTTTATTTTGATTTTGAAAACCAAGTGGTCCATGCACCTGCTGCTTTTGATTGAAAAATCTTTGAGGGTTCTTAGCACCATTTGAGTTACTCCATTGGAATCCCGAATGTTTTTATGCCATAGGACTACCGAATGGATAACTGGTTCTATAACCAATAGCATTTACTTGTTCTTCATTTTGTGTTGAATCTTGGATCTCAGGATTGGGATGATTACCTCCACAAACTTCACAATTCTCATGTTGATATGATGATTGAGTATTTACCTTAAAATCCTTAACTTTTTGTGTCAGAGTTGCAATTTGTTGCGCTAATGAATTCCAAGCTTCAACTTGATTGACTCCTGTTGCTTTCTTAATAATCATTCTGTCAAAGGGCCATTGAAAAGCATTTTCTGAAATTTCATTGAGCAATTACTTAGCTTCTGAAATGGTTTTGCTCATTATGGATCCTCCTGATGCTGCATCAATAACATTTCTAGCAGAGGATTTAAGACCATGATAAAAATATATAAGATGTCAGGATCTTGGCTACCATGATGTGGAAATTTTCTTAACATTGCTTTTAATCGTTCCCATGCTTGATATACAGATTCAGTATCTGTCTGCACAAAATTATTGATTTCTTGCTTCATTTTAAATGTTTTTGCAAGTGAAAAATATTTATTTAGAAATTTCTGAGTCATTTGGTCCCATGTAGTAATTGAACCTCTTGGCAAACTTCACAATCATATTTTGGATTCACCTTTTAATGAAAAAGGAAAAAGTCGCAACCTGATACTGTCTGTTGTGACTCCATTATACATGCAAGTTTCAACTAATTCAAGAAAATCAATTAAATGGGTGTGAGGATCTTCACTTGCATTACCAACAAGCTGACATGACTGTCAAATGGTTTGAATCAAGCCTGTGCGAATTTCAAAGTTGTTTGCTGCAATTGGTGGTCTCCTCACACTTGATTCTCCTTCAAAATCCGGCCTTGCATAATCTCTGCGTATTATGTTACGTCCTGGGGCCACCGCATCGAATTGTTCTTCCACTTGATGTGGTGGAAGTTAGTTATTGTTAAATTCTTCATTCTCCATCTATACTTTGAGGAGATGATGTTTGTCCTTTCCTACGCAAATAAAGAGATTTTTTAATTTCTGGGTCGTAACTCACCAACTCTTTTGTAGAAGAGTGGATCATAAACTACCTGAAATTCTTAAAGCAAAGAATTTATTTATTTATTTAATTTATGAAAAGAGCTAGCTGATCTTAAAAATAATAGTATGATATTGTAGAGTAAAATAAAAATTAAAAAAAATGGAAGAAAGAAAACAATAGTAAATAGTAATATTGTTAATAAGAGAAACTAGGAGAGAGAAAAAACGTAACTACTATTAATCGTTACAATAGTAACCCAAAAAAAACAATAATAATTATAATAATAGTATGTTCTCAAATTAGTAACATAACAATTAATCTGAAGTAGATGTTGCCAATCCTCAGCACCGGCGTCGAAAATTTGACGAGTGTTTAGCATGTATATAATTTAAATTTGTATTCTGTCAAATAATTGTATAGAATGATGTCGAACTCACAGAGATTGATTTATCTATTCTACAAACGTTTGTTGTTTTAATTACTATTTGAGAAAATCAGGAAGAGTTGAGTTGTAAATTAATTTGTCTTAAGCAAACTTTTGTTTTCTGATTCCTTTTCTTCTTCTTCTTCTTCTTCTTCTTCTTCTTCTTCTTCTTCTTCTTCCCATTTTGTTTGACGTTGGATCTTCTTTTGAGCATATGCCTTCCTTAATTGATGAATTGTTGATTATATTATTAAATTATTATATTCCTGCAAAGAAAAATAGAAATATTAATAAAAATTAAATTAATTACTTATTTTATGCAAAATATTTTTCTCTTATCAGCAGGTCCGACATTGTTATGGAAAGAGATAGAGAAACAGAGAAAGCAACAGAAAGGTGAAAGGGTTCTGCAAAGGAAAAGAAGAAGCCCTGCTTATCAAGTAGAAGGAATATGGAAAGGTTCCAAAATCAACAAACCACCTCTATTTATAAGGCTTGGGGCACCAAAATCGAAACGACAGACCATAATTAGGCACAAAGATTGAAACGGCAGAACCAATCAAGGGTCACACTTGAATCGACGCAACGCGTCAGGAAATGGCGCCATCATGACGCATGGCATCATCATGATGCATGACGTCATGACATCACTCTTTCCTTTGGACCAGATGACTCCAACAGACTTCACGAGAAATTCAAGGAATTCAAAATATGCGGCCCTTAGAGAGCCATGTTTCCTGATCGTTACGACGACCACGACCTATATAGCCAACTTGATAAGCTCGACCACAAACGAAATTATCCACGAATCGAACTTGCCCGCAAGGACAATCTCGGTAAGCAGAGGGACTAACTGTATGGGCCAAAAAATATCTTTGATATAGGCAAGCCACGTCAGCACCATGATAACCTTCATAGGTCATCACGTGCTATCAGTAAGGTCTCAACGAAGATCTGCCCCAGGTCCAAATAGCCTCGGAGTGATAAAGGGTGCGGTCGAACAGTCAGCAAAGATCAAGGTCGTGAAGTCATCGTAGATCAAGTTCGAGGTCGAGCATCTTAGTCAGAGTAATAATGGCTAGTTTTAATATAGGGCACAAAAGAGAATATTCTAAAGGATATTCTCCGCACCTGTACTATTAGGATTTCTGGGAATATGTTCCCTATAAATAGAAAGAGACACAATGATAGGAGGCATGAGATATTCACTTGTAAGAAAACGTATTGACTCTATAAAGAGAATCGTACCACATTGCAAGCATACAAAAATAACATTTTTACTAAGATTTTTGTCTAAGCTTTTTCACTTGATCCAAGAACAACTTGAAGTGTTCTAAGGCTCATCAATCATTCATTATTGTAAGAAAGAATATCCGCAGATCACACCCCTTTTCGGGTGACTCACACGTTTATTTACTTAAATGTCATTCTTTATTATTTAATACTATTTAATGCTGATTTCCATCTTTTTTTATCATAATACTGTTATTATTGCTCACATTCGTTACCACTTGGTCAAATATACATATTATCCTTTATTAAACTGATAACTTTATCTTTTGGATACTAAATTAAAATTGATTTATCTTTATTTAAATTTAATTGGTTGAACCAAGATCTATATTTTTGGTTAAATATTTATGAATTAAAATATTCATGCTAAGTTACGGAGATTAGGAGGAAAAAAAGAAAGAAGAAGACTGGAAAATAAATGAAATCGGCTATTTTCCATTGGGTCTAATATATGTGAAGGGTGCTAAAACAAGATATAATTAGTGGTTTCAAAAGAGGACACATGTTGACTTTCTGTACATTGTTGTAGGAGAAGGCGTAAGGATTCAAGCTCATATTAAAGTAGCTGAACTTTACTAATTATAGCAAAAGAGTTATTCCGCTTTATCCACTAAAATAACAAAATTATAAAATTGTATTACATTAAAATAAATAAGTTTACCTACCTACCGCCAAAGAATATAGTGCAGTGGATGAGACTGCTCTTCCCTTAACTAGAGGTCTCGGATTTGAGCCAAAGATATAAAAAAATCCTTGGTAGAGAACGCTTCCTCCCGAATGGGGTCCTATTCGGAGTGAATCCAGATATAGTCGGACTCCAATGCAGGTACCGGACACCAGGTGGAAAACCAAAAAAAAAGTTTACCTACTTTAAATTCAGCCAAATTTACTATCGTACTGGAAATTTTTTGTGACTTTGTTATTACAATAGGTAAAGTTTAATTAATTTAATGTAAAAAGAATCATTTCTTAACTTGACTAGTATTATAGTGACTTAAACGTTGTACGGATCAAAAACTATTTTATGACATTATATTATTATAGTGAATTTAACCACATATCTACTTGGGACGACTTAAATGCCATTTTACTACTAATACACTTAGGAAAAAACGTATGAAATAGAAATTCACAGTTGTATATTTTTATTAATACCAGTCAAAATATATATTTCCCGATTTCCCTTGAACAGTTTGCTTTTCTTTACGAGCAAGTTTGGTTTTCTGTTCCTGGGCGGGAAACTGACTGAGTTCTCTGCCTCCATTTCCTTTTCCATCAATAATGACTAGTCTTTACTCTTTAACCGCCACTTGTTCCTCTGACTGAGGTCCCTAAAAATCCTTTTTCATGCTTCTGTTTTTCTATGTCTTAGTAGAGTCTGCTGCCAATGTTTGTTTTGCTGCAGTATAAATAGTTTCAATGAAGAGACAATGGAAAAAGGAAAACAATTGTAGCAAAAGACGCATGTGGGCAGGCAAATTCATGCTAGTGATAGCTACAAATTGATGGAACTTCTGAATTTTTTTTTTCTTTTTGGTTATCCTTTCAGTACAATGGGAAATTTAAGAGCTAACAATCCTTGGGATGCAATTAGGATTTTTGCCAAGAGATTTTACTCTGCCTGCAGGTTTTGCTTCTTCTTTATTGTTATACTTCTTTTCTTCATTGCATTTGGTTTAGTGAATATTTTTAACTAATTCTCGCCTATGAAATGCAGTGAACGTATTGTTGATGTTCCAGTAGATGTCCGCAGAATCAAAACGGGTTTTGACCCAGAAATATCTCGCCTCAACTTCCAACTTAAGGATTTATTAAGAACAAATCAAATTGTAAAGGCACGTCAACTGTTTGATGAAATGCCTTGCAGAAACACTTGCTCCGTGAACATGATGGTTTCGGGTTATGTGAAGTCACGTAATCTTTCTCGTGCGAGGGAGTTATTTGATAGCATGCTCTCTCGTAATGAAGTTTCATGGACTACGATGATCGGTGGTTACTCTCAGAACAATCAGCCTAAAGAGGCTTTTAGTCTATACACGGGGATGTGTAGGTCGGGGATTAAGCCGGATCATATCACCTTTGCAACTCTCTTGTCAGGTTTGGATGATACAACAACTTTAAAAGAAGTACTTCAGATTCATTCCCATATCATTAGATTTGGATTTAGTTCAAGTCTTATTGTTTGCAACAGTTTGGCAGATTCGTACTGCAAAACTTGCTGCCTGGATATAGCGTCTCGACTCTTCAGTGAAATGTCAACTAAAGATTCTGTAAGCTTCAATGTTATGATAACAGGATACACAAAATACGGTTTTCCTGAAGAAGCATTAGAGCTATTTATGCAAATGCGGAATATGGGTTTTCAGCCTTCCGATTTTACTTTTGCAGCAGTTCTAGGTCTGAGTGCTGGATCAGATGATGTTACTTTTGGCCAACAAATCCATGGACTTGCCATCAAGACCTGCTATGTCTGGGACATATTTGTTGCAAATGCATTGCTTGATTTCTACTCGAAGCATGACTATATAGATTTAGCAAAGAATCTCTTCGATGAGCTGCCCGAGTTAGATGGTGTTTCGTATAACATAATTATCACAGGTTATGCATGGAATGGGCAGTATGGGAAATCATTTGATCTCTTCAAAAGGTTACAGTGTACAACATTTGACGGAAAGAATTTTCCTTTTCCCACGATGTTGAGCATAGCTGCGACAGAATTAAATTTAGCAATGGGAAGGCAAATCCATGCACAGGCAGTGGTGACAACAGCTGATTCAGAAGTTCAAGTAGGAAATGCCCTTGTTGACATGTATGCAAAGTGTGAAAATTTTGATGAGGCCAACAGAATATTTGCAAAACTGTCATACAGAAGCGCTGTTCCATGGACAGCCTTAATCTCAATATATGTTCAAAAGGGTCTTCATGAGGAGGCACTCAAAATGTTCAAGGATATGAATAGAGAAAATGTTCATGGGGACCAGGCAACTTTTGCTAGCACTTTAAAAGCTTCGGCAAGTTTGGCTTCAGTCTCTCTTGGGAAGCAATTACATTCTTCTGTGATCAGATTGGGATTGATGTCTAGTGTTTTTTCTGGCAGTGTTCTTGTAGACATGTATGCAAAATGTGGGTCCATGAAAGATTCAATTGAAGTTTTCAAAGAGATGACTGATAGGAATATAGTATGTTGGAATGCACTGATTTCGGCATATGCTCAAAATGGCGATGCTGAGGCCACATTTAGCTCCTTCAGGGATATGATTGAATCAGGTCTCTATCCTGATTCTGTTAGTTTTCTCAGTGTCCTAACTGCCTGCAGCCACCGTGGGCTTGTCGAAAAGGCACTATGGTATTTCAATTCTATGGGGCAAGTATATAATCTTGAAGCAAGGAGAGAACACTATGCAACAATGATTGATGTGCTATGTAGAAGTGGAAGATTCAGTGAGGCAGAGAAGCTGATTTCTGAAATGCCATTTGAGCCGGATGAGATAATGTGGTCATCAGTTTTAAACTCATGCAGAATTCATAAGAATCAAGACCTTGCCAAAAAGGCTGCTGACCAACTTTTCAAGATGGATGCTCTTAGAGATGCTGCTGCTTATGTCAACATGTCCAACATCTATGCGGAAGCAGGCAAGTGGGAAAATGCGGCAAAAGTCAAGAAGGCTATGAGGGAAAGGGGAATTAAAAAGGTCACTGCCTATAGCTGGGTTGAAATTGACCACAGAGTTCATGTATTCACTGCAAATGACAGAACCCATCCACAAACTGAGCAGATTAGAAGAAAAATTGACTCATTGATTGAGCTAATGGACAAGGAAGGATACAAGCCTGATACAAGTTGTGCGCTTCAAAATGTGGATGAAGAAATGAAAATAGAATCACTCAAATATCACAGTGAGAGGTTGGCCATTGCCTTTGCATTGATTAGTACTCCTGAAGGATCGCCCATTATCATTATGAAAAACTTGCGAGCGTGCGTAGATTGTCATGCTGCAATTAAAGTTATCTCTAGAATTGTTGGAAGGGAGATCACTGTGCGAGACTCAAGTAGGTTCCATCACTTTAGAGGTGGATCATGTTCATGTGAGGATTACTGGTGAGATATGGATGGATGATTCTAAGATCATTTCATTTGGTTTGTGCTTTCCCTCTGTAATCGGAAGTCATAAAATCTGGGGACTTCTTCAATGTATTCCTTGGGGTGATGATGATAATTAGGATTTACCTTAAAGGATGGGCTTAGCCCAATTGCAGTTCTTGGATCCAAACCTTGTGGTTGTTGAACTATTGCAATTATTATCTCTCTAAATTGGGCATTTTAATTCTGCTATGAACGGCATGGAGAACCAAGTTCTGCTTTTTCCTGAACAACACTCTACTTTTTTTCAAGAGCTCACTGGTTTTCTCCCTAAACCACGAATTATTCTTTCAACAATAAGAAGGATTTGCTGTCTGGAGATGGAGGGGTTTTGGTTTCTCTTCTTGGGAATGCAAACATATACCAAGTCTACATCATTCTCATCTTCAAGAGGGAGCTGGTTGGAAGAATGCTTAAAAAGAGACTGGAGCTCGTAAAGAGTTCATAATGGTATATTTCTACCGCTTTGTGTTCATCAAAGACATCATAAGAGGTTGCCAGTAGACACCTATGCTTTGTGCAGGTAACTCTCTGATTGTTTACTCCCTCATTTCTATCATTTGGCAAAAGTTGACAAGAATAATATGCATCTATTCCAGTTTTTATGAAGTAGACAAGAAGTTTGTTGTCTAAGGGGCATACTGTCACGACCCAAATTCCCCCAACCTTAGGGACCGTGATGACGCCTAACACCACACTTGCTACGCAAGCCAATGTTAGAGTTCGCTCAACTATTTCCGTTAATAAATCGTTTAAACCGGTTACAACAATTTTAAATTAAGCTCGATCTAATAGCTTTCAATAAATAATTCCAAATATAAAATAAATAAACAATAAATTAAGCGATCCACGAACTAATTAAATAAATCTAGAAATACCCCAGAGTCTGGTGTCACAATTCACGAACTACTAAAGAACACTACAAATACTGGGCTGAAAGAAATAGTGTAATTGTTCTGAATATACTAAAACAATTTTATAAAAATAGGAGAAGACTCTCGGGATCTGCGAACGCCGACAGATATACCTCGTGTCTCCGAATGAATAGATGGTTGCTCTAAAAATCTCTACTGCTGACTAGTACTTAGATCTGCACAAAAGAGTGCAGAGTGTAGTATCAGTACAACCGACCCCATGTACTGAGGAAGTGCCGAGCCTAACCTTGGCGAAGTAGTGACGAGGCTAAGGCGGGGTTTTAACAATAAACCTGTGACATTAATATATATACGATAACACAATAAAACAATTCTACACGAACAAGAAAATATATCTGAGACAATAATTGTAAAACAGGAAGGAAATCTAAACACATCAATTCAAATACTGCAACAATAATAAAGTAACACAACCGCCTCTTTCAGGCCTCAGCTATAACCAATCCTCAACAATTTCCAAGTTTTCAAACTTTATCTTTGAATAAAAGT
>ML431658.1:81550-107954 GCA_005239525.1 Nicotiana knightiana
GGCTTTTGAATCACTCAATTTGACCTTATAATGAAAGAGATATGTAGGTTTTAATATTTACAAATAGTGCAGATTTTTAATACGCCGTCAGTAGCAATTTCGTAATTAACTTGAAAAATCTGGCAACCTTAGTAAAATGACCATAAAATCCTCACACGATGTCCAAATTCGATGATTCCTTTTGCTACGGGTCCGTAATTACGATACGGATCTAATACTTCATTCAAAACAGAAATCGGAGCTCATTTGTTCAATATTATCTCATCTATGCTTGAAGAAACGACGTTGAAGCATAAGAAAGAACGAACGCAACACAACCCAAACCTATTTCAAACTCACCCGAGCCCTCGGGGCTCTAAACGAAACATGCACGCAAGTCTAAAAGCATCATACGGACTTGCTCGCGCGATCAAATTATGAAAATAACATGTAAAATCTATGAATTAAACCTCAAAACTCATTATTTTTCTCAAGAACACTTAAAGTTCAATATTTATCAACCGGACGTCCGAATCACGTCAAATAAATTCCGATTCTCACCAAATTTCGCAGACAAGGCTTAAATATCATAAGAAACTTGTATCGAGCTTCGGAACCAAAATACGGGTCCGATACCAATGGTTTCAAACGTTAATTCATTTTTTTATTTCATTAATAATTCAGCAAAACAATTTCTTTCAAAAATTGATTTCTAAGGCTTGGGACCTCGAAATTCATTTCCGGGCGTGGTCCCATATTTTATTGCAGACCTCCCGGGATCGTCGGAACACAGATCCGGGTCGTTTACTCAAAATGTTGACCAAATCAACTATAATCAAATTTAAATTCTAGAAATCACTATTTCTCATATTTTCACATAAAAGCTTTCCGGCTTCACGCTCGGACTGCGCACGCAAATCGAGGTATTTAAAATTAGTCTTTTTATGGCTATTAAGCATAGAACGGAGTCTAAATTCATAAGATGACCCCTTGGGTCATCACACATACATACATCTAAAGAGATGCATATGGAAATGAGATTGGTATCGAGTTGATTGTCATTAGATCCTACTTGTGTACATTTTCGGCCATTAATGTTTTTCTCTCTTGTTTCTCGCAATGTTTCCTCCCCTGAAAGGATAAAAGGATCCCACTATGTCAAACATCTGTATTTCGCAGAGTGTGTCATCCATGAGATTCTCTATCTCGTAACTATAACAGTTTCATTCTGTTTAGGTCTTTGCCAGATGCATCCTTTCAATATTGTATCATCTTGGGGCTTGAACAGTGTCTTCTAGCATCCTTTGCCGGTGGTGGAGGTTCCTATGGGTGTCTGCTACTCATCTCAACTTCGACTGGTTCATACAAATTGCTCTGGCAGCTTAACTCATTCCCTTTTCCTACGGCCAATGACTGGCCAGGGATCAAATTCTAGTCTGTGTAACACCAAAGTATATTGATTGGGTGAAACATATAAAAAGATTGCACAAGCGATCGGACGTCGAGGAATTTCAGATTTTTGTTTTGACTTAGACTCACTTATCACGATGATATACCGACAGTTGTGACTGAATTTGCTATAACACAGAGAGTTCAAAGCTGATCTCATCTTCTAACGCTGCAATTAGTCTATAGGTAGGACACCCTTTAGGCCTTTAATCAGTATACAGAAATTTGACCTGTTATGAGGCTGCCCATTTGACTTTGGCTATTCTTGAAGATTTTCACCTAGTTACCTTCTTTCAATTGATTGGACTATGCATTGCAATTCAACCAATTTGAAATTCCTCAATTCTGCCTGCAACACTAAAACATGAACAAGTTGGAGTGCTTATATCCTAATACCTTCTTTAAAGTATACGTGTTTTATGGAGTAGGCCCTTAAACTTGGTGGTTTTCGGATTTTCTTGGAAATTTTCAATTGTTTGAGGAGACGATCAATGGTGATACTGAAACACAAATCTTTCTACTCTGGTATATTCAGTAGATAGGACCTCAAATTCAATTGTGGCTTCAGCTGTTCCCGTGATTGTCGAGGTCTCTCTTACTGGACGCATAGTTCAGTGCAGATTGTGTTCACTTCTATAGCTTCGTTGCTGCCAGTCTCAGCTAGAGATTCTCATTGTGGAACCCAAATGCTCTAAGGTTGATGTTTATGTAGTATCGTATTTTAGTTACATTCTTATGGATGTACTATGTGATTTGTTTCCTATACATACCCTTGTTTTTATAGAGTTAGTTGCATTTGACCTTGCTCATGTATAGTCTCAATTTTTGGGTGTAGCATATTAGTTCACTTTTTTTTATCTACGCCTTCTGGGGAAGTACCTGGATAAAGGCGTCTTCTTGGAAAATTTTGTATTGCAGATGGGATAATCTCTTCTTGTTTATTCCCTGCTTCATTCAATCATCAAATCATAGTGCGTTTCTAATGCTTTAGTGGGTGGGTTGTTGCCTTGCCATACATAACTTTCGGCAGTATATACAGTTTTTTGCTTCACACTAACAGTCTGCCACCTAATAACAAACTTCCCACTTGTTCCCTCCCTCTTATATATCTAATAATGTCCTCTTATAAATACAGTCATCATTATATGCCACTTGAAGTTTACATTGTAGAATTTAAACAAAAGAATCTATTATCGGTAACTGGTAGTTAGTGGAGTGCAGCAAAGAATCAGTTTCATCTGGTAAAAAAGAATATAGTAAACAACGTGAGAAGAAAAGGCTGCATGCTGACGACAGTGCCATGACTACCACTAAAACATTAAACATTCTCTTGCTCGCTGTAATCCATGATACTAATTTAAACAATCTATCCAGAAATGTTAATACAGCTTATATATAAAATTAAAGTGCTTCCAAGTTCTTGGTTGGCGCTTTTCCTAATAGACCAATAGACTTGAACCTTTTACTTCTTGACCCTAAATTAATTGGTTTCAAGTTCCAGATAGCAATGTCATCCTCTATGATTGTCTTTTTAATCCTAGCTACGCTATTAAACACAGGAGTTGGTGTCAACTTCGCCGAAGTTTTCGAGTCGAGTTGGTCACCTGACCATATTACTGTGGTGGGAGACCAAGTTATGCTCACCCTTGACAATGCTTCTGGTGGTTACCAATATGTCTCACTTCATTTCCACTTACTTTCTCTTCCTAGTCTTTTATTATATTTTCTCTGTTTTTCAAGGCAATATAATTATTATATAACCATTTATTTATTATGTTGATATTTTGCAAAGGTTGCGGGTTTCAGTCGAAGAAGAAATATTTGTTCGGGAAAGCCAGCGCGCAGATCAAACTAGTTGGAGGAGATTCAGCTGGAACAGTCATTGCTTTTTACGTACGTAACCAAAAGTCCCAAACAAAACAAATATTCATCAAGAGTACTCTTATATTGTTCCTTCAAACTATAACCAACATTATTGGAATTAATATGTGGTTGCAGATGTCATCAGAGGGAGCTAATCACGACGAACTGGACTTTGAGTTTCTTGGGAACGTTTCAGGAGAACCATACCTAGTACAAACAAATGTGTACGCGAATGGCACCGGAGACAGAGAGCAGAGGCATAATCTCTGGTTCGATCCAACAACGGACTTTCATACTTACTCTTTCTTCTGGAATCATCATACCGTTATGTAAGTAGTTCTTATTTCAACCATCTCTAAGGGTGTGTTTGGTACGACGGAAAATATTTTCTCATTTTCCACTGTTGCACTAAATAATTTGGAAAATATTTTTTTAAATATCACATTTTTCTGAAATTATAGAAAAATGACTTCTATAGAAAAAGTTAGGAAAACATTTTCCAAAAACTACACCTACCCTCACATCTAACCCCAGCCCCCACACAATTTTTTTTTTTTTTTTTTTTTTTTTTTTTTGTATTTTCGATTTTCTGTTTTCTGTTTTTGTGTTTTACTGAACCACCAAACTCACCCGCCAAAAAAAAATTTACTTTTTTTTGTATTTTCGATCTTCTGCACACCCCCACCCCCACCCACCCTCGTGCAATTTTTTACTTTTTTTTTGCTTATTTTCAGTTCAAGATTTTTTTATTGTTTAGTTTACAGGTTCGAAATTTTACAAGTTCGGAGGTTTATGTGTTTGGAAGTTTGGGGGTTTAGAAATTATAGAGTTTACGGGTTCGAAAGTTTAGCGGTTCAGAAGTTTATGAAATTTGTGGATTCGGAAGGTTGTTGATTCGCAAGTTTATGGTTTCATGTTTATTGTATCTGAATTATGATTTATGAATACTCTTGAAAAGTTATTTTCCTTAATTTGCGTATCAAACACTGGAAAATGAGTTACACTGAATTATGTTTTCTTGGAAAACATTTTGTATTATACCAAACACACCCTAAATGTGTTTGATCTTTCCTTTATATAATTTTAGAGGGTTGCAACTTTGAGAATGACAAGTAAATTTCTATAACCAGTTGGTAACCTGCACAATCGGTGTATATAAGTTAAACCCTCAACTAATAAAGAAGAATTTTGAATTTTTGTAGCTTTTCAGTTGATGACATTCCTATTAGAGTGTTCCAAAACAAGGAGAACAAAGGCGTGGCATACCCGAAAAATCAAGGCATGGGAATTTATGGATCATTGTGGAATGCAGATGATTGGGCTACACAAGGAGGGAGAGTGAAGACCAACTGGAGCCACTCTCCATTTGTTGCAACATTTCGAGCGTTCGAGATCGACGCTTGTGATTTGTCTGGTGAGGACACAGTTGCTGCTGGTGCAAAATGTGGCAAGTTAGCAGAATGCTGGTGGGATAAGCCAGCTATGAAGCAGCTGAACAAGAGCAAAAAGCGCCAATTCAAAATGGTTCAATCTAAGCACTTGGTCTATGATTATTGTAAGGATACTGCCAGATTCACTCAAATGCCTAAAGAATGCTTGGACTAGACCAACAATTCACAGAGTTCAGCAAGCAACATGTTATTCAATGTCTAAGTATGTTTATGTCTCGCACAATTTTAGTTTTCCAAATTTATTGGTACAAGTTGCTCATCTTTCTTTTTTTTTCTTTTGGCTTTTGGCTTTTTGTGCGATCTAACAATTTAAACAATTCGACGGTCAACAAGTCATAATTCAAAAGTGGTGTTCGTTTGATCCAATGCTATCACCAGCGTCCACATGGATTTTTTTCAAAATAAGTACGTGAAAAATGGAAATAACAAATCAAAATTTTGTTTTCTTTTCACTAAATATAAAAATAAAACCACGTATACATAGAGTAGTTGGTACATAATTTTGGGAAGAGGATAAAATGGGACTTAACGAAAGGAAACCAAGTAGAATATTCCATTATCCTACCCGCCTTAAAACGTTTGAGACTGTGTCATCTCTGTGCGGAGCATACAAATGAAGAGAGCAAAAAAGTAAAGAAATCGGAGAAACCAAAAGTAATTGAAGTGAAAGGATGAGTACAATTCATATGAGCAGTCTCACTATCGGCAGCATTTCTCAGCAGCAACCCTTTTCGTCATTCCCCAATTCCAAACCAATTGACTCTACAAGAATCAAAGCATCGCCAATAGAAGCAGAACAAGAATTAAATAGGAAGATAGAAATTAGAGTTTGCACAAACAGGACATGCAGGAAACAGGGATCTTTAGATACCCTTCAAGTTCTTTCCGGAATTGCCCCTCCCCGCGTCACCGTTAACTCCTGCGGTTGTCTTGGCCATTGCGGAGCTGGACCTAACGTCGTCGTTTTACCCGATGCTGTCTTTCTTAAGCATTGTGGTACTGCTACTCGTGCTGCTCAAATTATGGCATTCCTTTGCCTTGGTAAGAGGGATGACGTGGAAGGGGAAAGCAGGAAAAGCTTGGAGGCTTTAGCGTTGAGGAAAAGAGCTGATGATGAAATGAGTAATGCCAATTTTTCTGAGGCTCATAGTTTGCTCTCACAGGTATATATTGGTTTCGTATTTTGATGAATTGCACTGAATCAAGTTTTGCTTAATTTACATCTTAGAATTACTTTTGAAGAATGTTATCGATCAAAAAGTTAAGGATAGGAGGTGTCTGATTTCTTCGCATCTGCCTGAGCCGGTGGGAGGTAACATGTACCCTATGGAATAGATGAAGTGCGCGCAAGCAAGCCTGGACACCACCGTCATCCAAAAACGGAAAAAAATTATGAGGTGTCACTGTGACACTGACCATTGAGCTTTTTTGGCTGTCTTAACGGGATAGAGCGCATTGGAATGGATATCAATGCATTGATTTCAATTTCCATTAGTAGAATAAATTTGAGGCTATCAAAGTATTTCATGATAAAAAGGGTGAAGAAACTTTTTTAAAAAAAATGTGGTTGATTCACATCATTTCAACATACAGATGGCACAGTCTATTAGAAGCTTGAGGTGTAAATGTTCGAATCAACTTTCGGTTTCAAAGTCTCATACATTATAAAATTTGATCCTTTCAAGGTAATCGAGTTGAAGATTTTCTTACTATCAGACAAATATTTATCACCAACACAAGCTAATTTGGGCACCATTTTTAAAAAGAAAAAGAGAAAAAAAAGTCTCCAGCTTTTTGGCAACACTAAGTAGTTACGCTGGATTACCTTGAAGTTTGTTGTCCCTACTGAGTCATAAAAGAAAAAGTTACCTATTGAGCATTCAATTTCCTTTCTCAATAAGTTAATTAAAGTGTCTATAAATGATGCTGTAGGCCTTTCACTATTTCTATGTTGCCATCGTTACTTATGTTTTAGTTTTACAGGTCTCTTTATATATGGCCTGCTCATTGCATCTAATACAAGATTGGTACCTAAGGGCACCGATGTTGCCATTTTCTTGTGCAGGCTATTGATCTAAAACCGTTTGGAGGTGTTCATACTATGCTCAAAGACAGGTTTATTGTGTTTAAAATCTCTTCTTTTCCATTGGATTTAAGACTTTTTGTAATCAAATAATCAGAAGAATACCCTAAGTCTATATCTATTATTCAAATGATTGTCATGCAACTTTTAGCAAAAGCAACCATCATTATTCTGCCTCTTAAGCGTTTGTCCTGGCATTTTGGCTTTCATCTTCCTTTCTGGTTAATTTACTGAATTTTTCTTAAAATCATTTAAAAATTCTTGGATCACTAGATTCTGTTCCAGCATCCAAATTTATATTAATAATTTGTCACTAATGCCGTGTTGTCTAGATGGTCAGAATGCATGTGAACAACAAGAGGCTGAAATAAGTATCTTCATTTAGGTCTGCTGCGGAATTGGCAATGGGAAATTTGGCTGATGCACTTGAAGATGCTAAGGAGGCATTGACTATTGCTCCCAATTATCCTGAAGTAATTTGATTATTAGTTTCTTCTGCTACAGTATACATGAAAAGCATGTTTTGTGCTTAAACTTAACTTGAAATGTCTTGTGCTTAAACTTTGTTAACTCACATTAGCTTCTTTAACCATGATTTCGTGATCCCTACATCTCCACTTCAGAATAAAGTTGATAAAATATATGATTGCATAATATCTGTACTCTCTTTCTGCTATTAGTTTAGGAAGAGAATATTAAACTACCATATATACTAATCCCTATTTACAAATATTTATTACTATTTGATTTTTTACAGGGTTATATCTGCCAAGGTGATGCTTTGATAGCTGCAGACCAAGTTGATGCAGCCGAGAAATCATACTTCATGGCTTTAGAGTTAGATCCGTCCATCCGTCGTTCAAAATCATTCAAGGTGCAGTTCATGTCTGCTGTACTTCTAGGGTAGAATTGCTTTAACTTGTTGCATCTCTGCTGCATCGTAAATCCTATGACTTGGGCTTATTTTTTAAGGTCTACTTCCTTGTATTAACTTTTCGCAACACCAAACAAGTATAAAGTGTTTTTTAAGACAATGAATGTGCAATTTGTCAAGTAATTAAAAATCTGATATAGTTCTTTTTGTTAGTAGTGTAAATCCAGTTATGACATCATTAGTCTAGCCAGTTGTGTCAATAACTAAATAAAGCTATGGGTAATATCTTTAAAACAGATAGTGTGGTTCCAATAAGATAAGGCTGCAAGCGCAGATAAACTGCCAGATTGTGGTTGCAGCCAAGAAAAACTTTAAGCTTTATATTACAAACTAAAACAAAAATTGGGATGCCCAGGAAAGGGCTCACAGTTTTTTGTGATGGCGTTAATACACTTTCATGTTTCGTGGTATATGGAGAGATCACCACAAAGCTGATCCATGTGGAGGGTGGTACTTGTCAAAATGTTTGTAAGCCTTCCATACTATTTATTATATTGAAGAATTATGGGCCTGAAGTAAATCTATCACCTCACTAAATGCGCCTAGGTAGCTGACTGCATATGCAAACACAGGTGACATGCCGAGATGCTATTGTAGAGAACTATCTGTTCTTCACAAGATCTGCTTTTTCAAGACTGATGTATCACCATCCTTGATGTTTCAGGCTCGGATTGCAAAGCTTAAGGAGAAACTTGCACTTGCGGATTTGGGATGACGGATGTGTTGGTATGCTTTACCTAGGTAGGATCTCTGTCAACATAATTTGCTTGAAGTATTAGGTCTTGCTGAGGTAGGATAGGTTCAATTATGCCAAAATCTACTGAAGTGAACTTCCACTAATCTAAATGGTTCTGTATTGTAGTTTATTGTCTAGTTTGACATTGTATACAGAACGAATTCGGGGAAACAGGAGATTATTTTGTTAGTGACTGTTGGCTGGTATTTTTGTTATATATGTGCATCTAGGTCAATTTATCAACCCTACTTAAATCATAGTGCATCTTCAACAGTGTTCACTTTTGCAATCTTGGAGATTAGGGCAGAGATTGAAGTTTTTTTCAGATGTCACTCGTATCCTGCCAAAAGGATGGAATAGAACATACACAATACAAGAGTTAAGTCTCCTACTAAACTTCCGGTATACTAGTAAAGCTATAATTTCAATCTAGTAAACATTTTGTTTCCCTATAATCAGCAATAGGGTGAGTTGAAATTAGGTCCACAAAGGAAGATATCAAAATTCTTGACCCTATCCCACAACTTAGGAACTTTCTTCCCATCTTCAGCTTTGAAATTTCCCTGCTGGTCACCCTTTTTCAGATTTCCAAAACTAAAGCTCCTAGATATCCCAGCAACAACATCTTCAGGAACTTTAAAGCAACCCTTTAGACTAACTTCTCTTTTACCCTTCGTCAATTTGGACGCGCTCTTCTTCTCTTCTTCATGCTTTACAAGCTGATCATAATACTCCTTGTTCCTCTTCTCCAGCCCGTATATTTGCCCTTGAAGATCCTCTATCTTTCGACTTAGCATGCAAACCCTATGATCCTCCCTCATTTTTAATATGCACCTTGCTAACTCAGCAGCTTTCCTCTTCAAGAACAGAGATTCCGAAGATAACCCTTTGTTTTCCTCCATCAATGCAGCTACCTTGTATCCTAATCTAGCATTCTCATTTAACAGTATCAACCTCTCTGATTCCAGCACGTCCAGTAAGCTTTTCTGCAACTCTACCTTCCTTAGTGACTCATTGTTTTGCTTATCCACTTGATTAAGCTCGTCTAAGACGAAATCATATTCCACAGTTCTGATCACTAAGTCAGCAACAATCATGTCTGCCTCAAATTTGCCTTGTGTTGAAGGTGGAAAGGGATGCTGATATGATAATGAACTCTCAGCATCAGACTCAATGATCTCCCCACCATTGTCTTCCTCATCACAGTTATCAATCTCACTGAAAGTTAACGATGGTATAGGAGAAGAATATCGACGATTGTGATGATGGTTCTTGGCAAGTGCTTGACAGTAGCGATCTGCCAAAGAGACATAGCTGTTGTACAATTCTTGAAGTAAGGCTAACAGCTGTGGCCGTTTCTGGTAATAGGCGTCGGCACGTTCGGCAAAACTGTCAGCATTACCTTTTTCTGGGATGTTCAAAGCCACCTTCTTCATCTTCTCATCCAAATCTAAAGAGAACAAAGTAAACACCCAAATTCAAGTAGAGACAAATAAGTGAATGGTCTGTTTTTTAGTTGACAGTTGAAGAAATTGAAATTTGAATTGCACGGTACATTGTTTTCATCTTCAGCCCATTTCTTCCCTATGTGCAGATTGTGACAAATTTGGACGTACATGAAAGTGAAATCAGTAGAGTTTGAATCCAAAATAAACACTGGTTCTGGTTCTGGTCCCTGTTTATTAATTCTTCAACTTTCTCCACATTTCTACGAATTTAAATACATCGCTGTAACAGGCAGGCAAATATTATTACCACAATGGCCAGCCCAAGTTAAAGATAGCATTCATGAAATCACAATTGCTTTTGTCTATCCTGAATCCACGAGGTACAAAACAAGAATTTCTCAATTAAAAATGTTTTATTTCTTTGCGTCGGAAATTACTAATTAATCAGCAGTAAATTAAGAATCTTAAGCCTTAAGGTACAGTGGTTTACATTGACTGATCCATATGAGCATTATATTATTCCTTGTATTCATTAACTCAAAGGTAGACTTCCAAAATGATCATTGCCTAAAACATTGGCAAATATAGTACTATCTGAGAAGAAACAATTTCTTCTTATACTATAATTATCTAAAAAAACTTTTTTCATGAAAAACTCATATAGGCAAAAAATAAAGTAAATTAGGGATTATAACCCCAAAAATGTAAATTATTCTAAAATAGAAATAGAATTCTCGTTCAAATTCGGTCCAACATTTATGATTTGACCATGTAACAAGCTCATTCTTTAATAATGAACAAATATTTATTTGAAGCCATATTAAAAAAAAAATTGCCCCGACATATAGGTTGCATAATTAGAAGCGTCCATCACAAACCTTATATAATCTTGTGAACCAAGCACATGAATTCGTCGTTGGAATTAGAAACAAAATTAGTAGCTGCATCTGATCATTCGAGAGAGCATAGGATTCTTCTACTCAAAAAAGGATTAAAGCTAACATTGCGTCTAAGGTACAACAGATAAAGAAGAAAAGATTCTGTCATTTAATACCAGAAATCGTTTTCTTTCTGCAACACGACATCAAATAATAAAAGTAAATATTATCAGTAGTCCCCTATTCCCCTCCATTTGAAAACGATTTTAGTATTCAAATTTTGAAAATACCTATCTAGAAAAAGTGTTGCCAGATTCACCAAGTCTTTAGACAAAAACCGCAAGAGACATAAATAGCAAAAGGACACAGCTTTTTGAAATTAACTTTCTGTTTCTATCATAAAATAAATAATTCATAATCTGAGAAGAAAGTGACCCTTCATTTCAGAGTGATACCCTTCTTCCCATACACTTCCAAATGAAAGGTAAACACTCTAGTCATTTTCCTAGGGAAAGAAATGTTCCCATCACCTCAAATAAACCGGATTAAATTATTTCGGGATTATAATCTTCAAATTAAATTTTCAGACTAATTTATCCCACTTGAGAGGTGAGATAAAATAATCCCAAATTTGATGAGATAACTTGGAAGTCTGAAATTTATACTATATTTGAATGACAGTATAGATAAATTTTATACCGTCAACCAAGTACAATATAAATTTAATCTCATAAATTATCTCAAGCGTGTCAAACGACCTCTAAAACTACATCTTGAGTTATCCAACTTATGTTCTTACTAGTAGTCTACTGCTACAACAAATAAACAAATTATGGTATAACATTCAATATGCTTTTTTAGAATAATAAAAATATGGGTGTAAAAATAAATTATACTTCAGTAAAAGCTTCAAATTACACCTTTATACTAAGAAATATTGCTAGCCTTAATTACTGATTATTGTTATTGCATGTCATTCATATTATGGTTTTTATGCTTTTATTACTATTTCTATGGTTTCTGATAAATTGTCTCTTCTTGTTTTATTTCCGCCTTCTTAAGTCGAGGGCTTATCGAAAACAGCCTCTCTACATCATTGGTATAGGGGTAAGATATGCGTTCATACTACCCTCACCAAACCCCACTTTGTGAGATTTGACTAGGTCGCTGTTGTTGTTGTTGTTGTTGTTATATACTAAGAAATATTTCAATTTTATCTTCTTCTATATTTCAAGGTCATTCATACATTTTATTTGCCCCTGACAGTATGAGATTCTATGTGTCAATAGATGGAAAAAATAGTAAAAAGTTGTAGTATATATTTGGGTTACTACCTGTTTTCCTAAAATAAAATGATGTTGGTGTACAATTAACAGAAGAGAAAAGATCTGAATAATTTACCAGCAACAGTGCAAAGAAGCCAAGAGGGTCTACTGAAGCTTCTCCTTTTTGAATAATTTGAAGAAGCCATAGAAACAGGAGTTGATGCCTCACCACCATGTTTTTTCTCTGCCTTCAGTTTTGTTTCCATTTCAGCTGCCAAAAATAAGGCCTGCACTATTCAAAAACAATGTGAACTTATTTTTCCGCTAATATCTCTTTCATCAATCAAATACTCTATAATAAATGAGAATGTACAGTACAATTAATGATGTGTTTGAGGTATTCGATGAAAAGAGAACACAACAAAAACGAATATAAACAAATGCAGATAACGAGGTTAAAAGATCAGTTAAGAAACTTAAAATATGTAAATAATATTATTAAATGCAACTATGTTTTACAAAATTTTCCTTAATGTAGCTTCAACCCGCTTCTCCTGTTCACCTATAAGTTACAGCAGAGTTGGAGTTGGAGTAGAAAACTAAAACCATGAGTTTGAGAACAAAATTTCAAGTTAGAAAACTAAGAACAAGTGTGAAGCAAAAACTTACCAAGATAACAGAGAAACAGAGAGTATACGTTTGTGGGGGGGTCAAACTTAGCGATGAGAAGAACGAACTTGAGCAGAAGTTGAGAGATGAAAATAGTTGAAATTCTTGATCACTTCAAAAAAAAACAAAAAAAACAGATAAAGAGAAAGTGCTTCTACTACAAATCCAAATTATGGAGACTAAAGGTTAGATTTTTTTTATAATTTGAAGTGATGAGTTACAGATATAGCAAAAGTTGGGGGTGACTTTGGGCTTTTCTCTTTTCTTTGTTTTGGGACACTTTTTTTTCTTTGGTTTGGGGACGAGAAGTCAAATAGTTTCTCGCTGGAAGCCCGCATGCAACGATTTGATTTTTGGCGAATCAGTAGCTGCCACGTTTTGAAGTCCGTGCAGTATTATTTAATGCAGTTGCTGGGTACTGAGTTGATGGACAGGTCAAAGATGGGTTTATGACTTCTAATAGGGAACAGCCTGCACCTACTGGTTACAGCCCTATGTTATAGCCCGAAAAATGGAGGAAAAAAAACACAAATTATTGTCCACAAAAGAAACTCTCCCTATCTCATTATATGCCGGTAGATTTTTGCATGGTTGAATAAGGGTAATAATTTCGGAATAAAATGTGATATTGTTTTATCTCGCGTTTGATTTAGATATTAATTAGTCTCGAAACTATTTTATGTTAAAATCTGAGATTAGCTATTTTATGTAAAAGGTGAAATAGTTAATCATGGTGGAGTATCCTTGTCTATCCCATCGTGCTAATCAAATGATCCCCGTATACTTCCTTTTATCCCAATTTATAAGAGATTTAAGGGTCGTCTGATACGCGAACTAAATTATCCGATATTATAGTCTTTGGGATTATATTTCATAGACTAATTTATCCCATTTGGAAGGTGCGATCAAATAATGTACCAAGTTTGATGGGATATCGAGGATTAATTTTAGGATTAAGTTATACTATGTTTGATTGACGATAAATTTATTCCGAAATAAATTTATATTGTCACCTAAACATAATATAAATTTAGTACTATACTTTATCCCATCTTATTACGCGTACCAAATGGCCTCTTAGAGCATGTGAGTTCAAATAACTAACTTTCGTTTGCAATTTGAGGATAGATTTTTTTACTTTTTTCAAAATAAATTTACATATCTATCATGTATCTATATCTATCTATCTATCTCTATACTATATTAAAAGCACGAAGGTCCTTAGTGAAATATCATTCGTCTTTTTTGCGCCTTAAAAATAAATTTTATATTAGACAAAATGGTCATTTGAAGTTTTCTCCCTAATATTTAGGAGTTTTAAATAAACTAAATTAATACATTTAATCTTTCTTTATTTGAAGTATATACACAAAGTCCTAAATATTAAATATATCCTTCCTTAATTAATGATGTAACATAACAAAAAAAATTAACAAAAAAGTAACGTTAGGAAAAGTTTAAGTAAAAAAATATTTGACACTTAAGACTCCTTTTAAACCACTAATGACTTCTTTAAGGGTTAGGAGTATTTGGTCTTCGTTAAAGAAATATAATGATTAATTTTAGCAACACAACTAACTCAAAAGCAGGAAACTAATACATATTGCAGAGAATGTAATCTCAACTGTTCGAGGTACATATCAATCGTGCAAATTTTTTTTTTAATAATTAAAAAAGACTATTGTTTCAATCATCTTATCCATGAAATAATATGAATAGATAAAAATGAGAATGACGATAGGCAAAAAAACTTAGAGAAAATAGACTTACAAATAGATACTGCACAAAAAAAAAAAAAAAAAAAAAAAAGGTAAACCATTCCAATCTTATGTCTCAGCTTCTCAAATGTTGAGTACAGCGCGTATTATATTCCCCTGACGAAAGCTTTATTTGATATCTCGGAGATGACGCATTCCAATCTTATGTCTCAGCTTCTCAATGTTGATGTTGGCAATGACTTAGTGAATAAATCTGCTAGATTGTCACTTGAACAGATTTGTTGAACATTTATCTCACCATTTTGTTGAAGATCGTGTGTGAAAAAAAACGTTGGTGAAATGTGCTTTGTTCTGTCTCCTTTGATATATCCTCCTTTAAGTTGAGTTATGCAATCAGCATTGTCTTCATACAATATTGTTGGAATCTTCATTTTTAAAGAAAGATCGCACAATTGTTGAATATGTTGAGTCATTGATCTCAGCGATACACATTCTCGACTAACTTCATGAATAGTTATTATCTCTGCATGATTGGAAGATGTAGCAGCTAAAGTTTGTTTTATTGTACGCCATGAAATAGTTGTACCCCCACAAGTAAATAGATAGTCTGTTTGAGATCGGACTTTATGTGGGTCAGACAAATAACCCGCATCTGCATAACCAATCAACTGTGAATCGGATTCATAAGAATAAAATAATCCCATATCAATAGTCCCTCAGAGGTATCTAAGAATAGGCTTAACACCATTCCAATATCTTATTGTTGGAAAGAAACTAAATCTTGCTAATAAACTTACTGCAAAAGCTATATCTGGTCGAGTATTATTTACAAGATACATTAGTGTCCCAATTGCACTAAGATATGGAGTTTCATCACCAAGAAGCTCTCCATCATTTTCATGAGGTTGGAATGGATCTTTATTTATATTAAGTGATCTCACAACCATCGGGGTACTTAATGAATGTGCTTTATCTATATAAAAACGCTTTAGGATCTTTTCGGTATAAGTTGATTGATGGACAAAAATTACATTTTTCATATGCTCAATTTGTAGACCAAGACAAAATTTTGTCTTTCCAAGATCTTTCATTTCAAACTCTTTTTTCAAACAATCTACTGCTTTTCGAAGTTCCCCAGGAGTTCCAATGATATTTAGATCATCAACATACACAACGATTATAACAAATTCAGATCCAAGCCTTCTTATAAATACACAAGGACAAACTGGATCATTCTTATATCCTTATTTCAGCAAATACTCACTCAAGCGATTATACCACATTCGCCCTGATTGTTTCAATCCATATAAGGATTTTTGAAGCTTTATTGAACAAGTTCTCCGAAAACTTTTATTAGTTTCAGGAACTTTAAGCCCTTCGGGGATTCATATAAATTTCGTTGTCTAATGTGCCATACAGGTAGGCTGTGACAATATTCATCAGACACATATCAAGTTTTTCATGGACTGCCAAGTTTATAGGATACCTGAAGTGATTGCATCCACCACAGGAGAATATGTCCCCATATAATCAATGCCAGGTGTTTGTGAAAATCCTTGTGCAACAAGTCGTGCTTTATATCTAACGACTTCATTTTTATTATTTCGTTTTCGAACAATAACACATTTGTATTCTACTGGTTTTATTCCTTCAGGTGTTCGGACTATACGTTCGAATATTTCACGTTTTTCAAGTGACGCTAATTCTGCATGGATAGCGTCTTTCCATTTTGGCCAATCATTTCTTTGTCTGCATTCATCAATAGATCTTGGTTCAAGATCATCATCTTGTTGCATTATCTCAACAGCAACATTATAAGCAAAAATGTTATCGACAATAATATTATTTCGGTTCCACCTTCTTCCCGTAGAGACATAAATTATTGAGATTTCTTCATTCTTATTATTTTCAGGTACCTGGACCTCCTATGAGGTCTTAACATTTGTTATGTGATGGGGCTCTTTTTGATCAATTGCCTCCATATTATGATCCCCTAGATCATTTGCTCCTTTTCACTTTCGAGGATTTTTATCTCTGGAACCAATTGGTCTACCACGTTTCAAGCGTGGCTTAGACTCATTTGTATTTATGGATTGTCCAACCAGGACATCAATTCGAATAGGAGCATTAGCAGCTGGAATATGTGACTTAGTCACCCTTGGTAGGTTAGTGAATGCATCTGACACTTAATTTGCAATATTTTGCAAATAAATTATCTTATGAACCTTGTGTTCACATTACTTTGTTCGAGGATCTAAATGAGATAGTGATAATGTGTTCCAATCTATCTCTTTTTGCAACTGCTTATTTTCTCCCCCTAATATTGGTATATCGATTCATCAAAATGGCAATCAACAAATCTTGCCGGAAATAAATCTCCAGTCATAGGTTCCAAATATTTTATAATAGAAGGAGATTCATACCCAACATATATCCACAACCTTCTTTGGAGTCTCATCTTTGTGCGTTTTGGTGGAGAAGTTGGAACATATACTGCACATCCAAATATTCTAAGATGGGAAATATTTGGCTCCTGATCAAAAGCCAATTGTATTAGGGCTTCTTTATGATAACTTGTGGGTCTGGTCCGCACAAGAGCTGATGCATGCAAAATAGCATGGAACCATGCCGAAATGAGAAGTTTTGTTCTCATAAGCATTGGTCTAGCAATTAATTGGAGGCGTTTGATCAATGATTCTGCTTGAGTATGAACATGAGCAACATGATGCTCAATTGTTATCCTAGTTGATATGCAATAATCATTAAAGGCATGGGACGTAAATTCACCAGCATTATCAAGACGAAGTGTCTTAATTGCATAATCTGGAAATTGTGCTCTTAATATTATTGATTGAGCTAGTAACCTCGAAAAGGCCAAATTGCGGGTTGATAACAAGCATACATGGGACCATCTTGTAGATGCATCTATTAAAACCATATAATATCTGAATGGTCCACATAGAGGGTGTATGAGACCACATATATCACCATGTATATGTTTCAAAAATGCAGGAGATTCAACTCCAACTTTAATTATTGATGGTCTAATAATCATTTTTCCTTGAGAACATGCAGCACAAGAGAATTCTTTAATTGGAAGAATTTTCTGCTTCTTCAATGAATGACCATGTGAATTCTCAATTATTTTGCGCATATATTATAACCGAGATGGCCCAACCGGTCATGCCAAATTATAAATTATTAGTAAACTTCTAGTTTACTATGGCATGTGATTCAACTACACTAATATTAGTGTAGTATAATCAGGAGGAAAATGCGGGAAGCTTTTCAAGTACATACTTCTTTTCTGCTTTTATTGTAGTAATCTAAAGGTATTTAACCTTTCCTTCATTTGTGGTCTCAATATGATAGTCATTTTGGCGAATATCTTTGAAAGTTAACAAGTTTCTTTGAGACCTACTACAATATAGTGCATCATTAACGACCAATATAGTTTCTCCTGGTAGTAATACAGTCGCTCTTCCAGAGCCCTCAATTAATTTTGTACTACCAGATATTGTAATTATATTGGCTTCTTTCATGATTAAATAAGAGAAATATCTCTTATCTTTTTATATGGTGTGCGTCGTAGCACTATCCAGAAGACATATTTCTTCTTTATTATTCATACGGCCAACTAAGACTGGGAAGTTTTCATATTCTTTAAGAAAAAAAATATATCATAAGTAATATTGAAAATTTTAAGAACAAAAGAAACTACATTTATGAAATTAAATATCTACAACATAAAAAGTTTTATTCAAATATGAACTTCATAAAAAGAAATGCATTTATTCTTATAATTTTTTTTTTCAATAATAAGTCTTCAGTTATGATGCTCAAAGAAGTCTCCAGCTTCTAAATGAGTAATATTTGCAAGACCTTCAAAAATATCATTTTTATAGGCAAGGGTTTGCTTGAACTTTATCATGGTTATTCATAGGGCCCGCCTCATCATCATCTTGAAATGTGGAATTAGTTTCAACCTTACTTTGTTTCCCTTTTATGGAGGCATCTTTGCCTTTTGAAGGATTATTCTGAGAACCTTATTATTCTCTTGTTTATAACGACCACCAGCATGACGATTATTATTTCGTCCCTTGCCATGCCCACATATATTTATACGACCATGAATATTATTTTGTCTTCTTTCAGACATTTGAGTTATCGCTATCACATTCGCTTATGGGAATTGAGTTGATCCGATACTGGGATGGACTTCACGATTTTTCATTAAAATTATTTTTACACTGCCATTATTATCATCAGTATGAGCCATTGGGACCTGAACCCAACGTCTTACTCATATGAGACGTGTTAGGCCATAATATGATGGGACCTGAACCCAACATCGTATCATCATGGTGCACCAGGACTTGAACTTGGTGTCTTACCCTCATGGTCAGTGAGACTTGAACCCACTGTCTTATGCTCATATGATATTTATCACAAATTATCTCATTCTCTTTAGAGACTGGAACATAATTTTAGATCGCCACAAATTCAAGTTTTGATAAATTTAATATAGTATAAAATTATCTTACATAATAGTAGAATTAATCTACATGATAAAAAAAATTATAACAATTAGTATGCCTTAAAATTTTTAGATATAAATATACACATGTCATGAAGGCATATTAATAATAGTGAATCATTAAAACAATAAAGAGATATTATAGTCGTTCCGTGCAAATTCACCGATTACTTTCAACACACTGATTCATATGTAATATAACTAGTAGTTTCATTCGATCAGCCACATATTACTAATATTTTCCATCGTCCAAACTTACGTAAATATAAATATCGAAGATTCAATAATTAATACCTTTTGGAATTAAGCAAAGCAGGATGTTGTTACTATTATTTGAATGTGAAATTAATTAGTCTAATCATTATAATTCAATTTAATACTTGTCTATTTATGTATAAGTTTAAAAACAATTCGTAGATTATATAATAAAATAACAATTTAACCGAAGCTTATTGTTTCTATACCAAGGCAATTATTATAATCATACTCAAAATAAATTATGCATATGGTAACTAAATTGCAGGTTAAAGAAGATCCTAATAGAAACGTTATAAACATAAGAATGTATACCTGAATGGGAAAAGAAATTAACTACCTCTTTTTTTGAAGAAGATAAAATTCAAATGAAGCAGATAACCTCAGTTGGTTAGAACTTCGTGCTGATAACGTGTTATAAAATAAATATTATAATTATAAACTAAAGCACCAAAAGAGAAGAGACAATAATAGATAAGAGATATGGATAGGAGGGAACTATTATTCTTATTTCAAATATATCAGCCATGAGCCAAAAGTGCTCTATTTATAGTTACAAAGGTTCATCCTAAAAAACAAACAATGAAGTTACATATTAAATAGATACATATGAATAAAAGTGATTCATGTATTTGATGTAAGAATTAAATGGACAACTACTTTAGTTCATTGTATTTATAACAATTAGGACATTAGTTCCTTTTTCTTTTCCCCAAAGACGTGTCTCTCAAATTCAAATATGACTGACTTTTATACTCTTTAAAATTAAATTATTTCTTAAAAAACAAATTAGTATATAGTGTTGATATGGTAGGTATGACGATCTTTTAATATATATTAGGTAATTTGTAACTCAAGAAAACTCATAATAAAAAATTGCTTTAAAAAATGGATATACTAAACTCACATCTCAATGTTCTCTGTGACGACTAATTTGAACATACTAAATAATTTTGATATGAGCAAGTATATTTGCGTATAGACACATGATGACTCAAGTGCTTTCTAATAAATTGGATTAATAAGAATTTGAGTTGAATGATTTTCTAGTATAACTTTGTATAATATAATTTTTTCTGTATAAACAAACAAATACGATTTAATGCGTGGATAAGAAATTAAAAGTTTTAGACCTAAAAATGAGTAATAATCGAAACAAAATAACGTCCAACTGAAAAAAATTCGATGAAAGACAGGAGTGATGAAATGAATTTTAAGCTTTGTTTTCTCCATTATCAATATATTTTTATCAGAAAATATATATTGGACTTCATATACCTTAAAGCTTAACAAAAATTATCATAACTTCACATAATAGTAAATAATAGTGCATTCTTTAACTTATTTTCCAAATTTATTACATAACTTTGTGATTCTAGAATGTTTAGTTTTAGTTTGTTCTCCTATATATATTATGTCAAACATTATTCATGACTTGTTTCGTAAGATATATTGCATTTTTTATTTATTTTAAGTAACTAATTTCATATGGTGTACATATTCAATAGTATATGCAATTGAAAGTTTATTACTATCACTATGCATTTCTCGTGCAACGCACGAACATATAGACTAGTAATTATAATAGTATGAATACGATATTAGTTTACAAAAATAACTTTTTAATATTAAGCATAATAACTCACAATAAAAAGGATATAATCAGGATTCTAGACATTAGCCTTATAATCTTATTAGGTTTAGGACATAATAATACACGTTAGGAATCCTACATGATTATTTTTAGGAATTTTATTAGTATAATTACTTTCGGATACATATCATACTACATGTTAGCACGTAAACCTAATACCATTAGGAACACGTTAGGTTTCTATTTGTATAATTACTTTGGGGGTAACAAATTTTAAGCCATGTAATCCTATTACTTTTAGAATATATTTATTAAAACCTATTACTAATTTAATTTGAAAACGTATTATGTTGTCTCAATACTAATTTAATTTGAGAATATATTATATTGTCGAAATCCATTTAGATAAAGGATAGCCTATATTATTATAAAACACGTATACAATATTGATAGATCAAAGTAACCCCAATTACCTTTTTTTTTTTTGGATTACATAACTTCTATGTCGATTTTTTTTAATATTTAAGATTTTAAAATTAATAAAATTTTATCTATTAAATTTTTATTAAAAATATGTAGGAATGTTTAATAAAATTAATTTCATAAAAATCCTCTGTATTGGCAATAAATTACCTCTCCATAATGTCCATTACCAAGAAAAAATAAAAGTAATCTTAGATGGACCGCATAAAACATTAAATTTGAAAATAAATCCCCACAATAATATATTTCAAATTATTGAAGTTGAACTGCTTTCCTACTCAAATAATATTTTTTGATTATAATTTTTTCGTGTAATATTAGAAAGTATACCCCATCATTAAGAACAACTAAGAAATAATTTAATAATACAAAAGTGTGAGAAAGAAAAAGAAAAATGATATTAGTAATGATTCTGCAAACATAAAAATATAAAAGTGGAATGTCAGATCGAATTTTTTACTCTTTGAAAATAAAATCTATGGTGGATAAAGTTATAAAAACAAGAGCTGAACTAATATTACGAATGTAAATCAACATAAATAAATTATTTCTTATGTTAAGATCAATTAATTATAAAGCAAGTGAATCCAATGCAATTATTGTAAATTCATCATAAGAGTAAAATTATTTTTCAAGTAAAAAAAAATGTATATAAGTTTATTCCATGAAAAGAGTGTTAGAGATTAAAAAATTAGATCCCCAAGTAAAAAACATTAGTATAGTATTAAGAATCAAAAGGCCATATAAGTGTTTGAGGAAACATAATTAAAACTAAATCAAGAACAAGAACAAGTTTTTAGTAAAGGACCAGGTCCTGTGTGCCTTTGAGGTAGCGCAGGATCCTCTTAGCTGCTTTCTGATGTGACTCCTTGGGATTAGATTGAAATCTTGCACATAGTCCTACACTGAAGACTATATCTGGTCTGCTAGCTATGAGGTAAAGAAGTGAACCAATGATCCCTCTATACATGGTTTGATTCACAAGAGTGCCAGCATCATCCATGTCAAGTTTGGTAGCCACTGCAATGGGTGTTTCAATCACCTTAGAATCCTCCATGTCAAACCTTTTGAACAGTTCCTTGATGTATTTCTACTGGCTGATGCAAGTTCCCCTGATAGACTATTTGACTTGGAGAGCCAGAAAGAAGTTCAGGTCCCCCATCATGCTCATCTCGAACTCACTTCCCATTAGTGTTGCAAACGCCTTGCACAAGGAATCTGCAGTAGCTCCAAAGATAATATCATCGACATAGACCTGGACAATGAGAAGGTTCCTTCCTCACTTCTTCAGAAAGAGAGTGTTGTCTATCTTTCCTCTTGTGAACCAATTGTCCAGAAGGAACTTTGACAACCGCTCATACCAAGCTCTGGGAGCTTGCTTCAATCCATACAAGGCCTTGACGAGTTTGAGTACATGTTCTGGGTGGATATGATTTTCAAACTCAGGGGGTTGCTTGACATACACTTCCTCCTTGAGATAACCATTCAAGAATGTGCTTTTCACATCCATTTGGAACAAGGTGAATTCCATATGAGATGCAAAGGCTATAAGAATTCGAATGGCTTCCATACGAGCAACTGGAGCGAAGGTTTCATCATAATCAATCCCTTCTTCTTGATATAGCCTTGGACTACCAGCCTGGCTTTGTTCATGGTTGTTTTCCCGTTATCATCCATCTTGTTCCTGAACACCCACCTGGTCCCTATGATGGTTCTGTTTGAGGGACGAGGTACCAGATGCCACACTTTGTTTCTCTCAAATTGATGAAGTTCTTCTTGCATAGCCACGATCCAATCAGCATCCTTTAGGGCTTCCTTGATATTCTTGGGTTCAATTTGGGACAAGAAGGCTGAGAAGGCTAGGGAGTTTCTAGTTTTTGATCTGGTTTGAATTCAGGAATCAAGAGGGGTAATTATGTTATCAAGATGGTGAGAGCTTTTATATTTCCAGTTTGGAACTTGAGACTGATTAGTGGAAGTGCTTGGTGTGTTAGTTGGGCTTCCCTGTGACTACAACCTGAGGAGTGCTTTCCACTGCATCTCCAACCCTTTCCTCAGCTTCTGTGGGAGAGATAGGAGTACCAGGTTCCTCCCGAGGTTCTGAGGAAGAGGTTGAGTTGCCTTCCACTGTCTCCTTTGTTTGACTCATCATATCAGCGTTGCCATTAGACACATCAGAGATTTCCCCTGGAACCAAGAGTGGTTCGTTGTCTTGATCATCACCATTATTGTCCTTGTTTGAAAAGAGGGTTTCATTGAAGAGGACATGAACACTCTCCTCCACACATTGAGTCCTTTTGTTATATAATTTGTACGCCTTGATTTGAGAGGAATAGTCCAGAAAAATTCCTTCATCACTCTTGGCATCGAACTTTCCCAGCTGATCCTTCCCGTTATTCAGAACATAACATTTGCAGCCAAAAGCCCTTAGATGGGTCACCTTGGACTTTCTTCCATTGAGCAGTTCATATGGGGTCTTGTTCAGGAAGGACCTGATCATGCACTTGTTCACCAAGTAGCATGCAGTATTGATTGCCTCATCCTAGAAGTTTTTTGCAATCCCCCTGTCTATTAGCATTGTTCGATCCATGTCCTCCAGAGTCCTATTATTTCGTTCCACAACACCATTTTGCTGGGGAGTCCTTGGAGCTGAAAAATTATGTGTGATTCCATTTTCATTACAGAATTCATCAAATCTTGCATTATCAAACTCCGTTCCATGATCAGACCTGATGCATGCCACTTTCATGTTCATCTTCACTTGAATCTTCTTGACAAAGGCCACAAAAACCTCAAATGTTTCATCTTTCGAACGAAGGAATAATGTCCAAGTGAATCTAGAGTAGTCATCCACAATCACAAAGATGTATTTCTTTCCACCCCTACTTGGAATTCTCATTGGTCCACATAGATCCATGTGGATGAGTTCAAGAGGTCTGTATGTGCTAACATCTTTCTTTGGTTTAAAAGACGATTTCACATGTTTCCCTCTTGCACATGCATCACATACTTTGTGATCTTTGAACTTTGAGTTTGGCAGACCACGAACCAAGTCCTTCTTTATCAGTTTTTTCAACAGAGAGAAGCTGGCATGTCCTAGTCTTCTGTGCCAAAGCTCAGCATCATCTTCAACTGCCTTTAGGCAGTTCACCTCGCCTGCTTCCAGAGATTTGAAATCGGCAACATAGATGTTTTTGTATCTCTTGGCTATCAACACCACCTCTCCAGTTACTAAACTAGTAACTGTGCATGTTTTTGACAGGAATTCCACCTTGTTTCCTTTGTCACAAATTTGTGAAACACTCAAGAGGCTATATTTTAATCCATCCACATAGTATACATTTTCAATTGAGTGTTCCAGAGATCTTTCAACTCTTCCTACGCCTAGGATGTACCCCTTCTTCCCATTTCCAAAGGACACATCCCCTCCTTGCAGGGTCTTCAATGAGAGAAAATCCATAGTATTTCCAGTCATATGCTTTGAGCATCCACTGTCCATAATCCACTGTAGCCCGCTTTCCCTCACTGATCCCTGCACACACAAATCAAGTCAGATTTAGGAACCCGGAAATGGGTGAATGAGAACTTTTCTAGTCCATGCTGGCAAGGTTTTGTGTTTTTTGCTGGGACCTGGTCCCTGCTCAGGATTTCTCCTGCCTGCAAACATTTCATTTTTCTGGATTGATTGGTCCCTGGATGGACAACTTTCCTTCTAGTGTCCATTGTTCCCACAATGGGTACAAAGCCAATTGTCAGGGACTGTGATATATTTGCAGTGTGGATTATAAGGAGTTTTCTCCTTTGAAGATCCAATTCCCTGCCTATTTCCACTATTGTTAAAGTACATGGTGGTGACAGCATCTGACGACCATGTCCAATTCAAGGCCTTCTTAAGATCAGATTTTACTCTACTTAGTTTAACCTGTAGCTCTTTGTTTTTCTCTAACTCACTACACAGATTAGCTTTTGCTTCATTCAAATCCTTCTCCATCCTGACATATTTTTCACTAGCAATTTCTTTTCCTTTTTCACCACTTGGTGGACCAGGTTCTAGTTCAAGCTTCTTTATAGTTTCCTCTAGACATGTGATTTTATTATGAATATTGTTTCTTTCTTGCTCTACAGTATTAATTTTCTCATTTAGCCTAGTGTTATCAAGAACTGAACTTTCAGCTTTCTTTTTAGCTCATCCCTCATTGCAGCACTATCTTCACTCTTTTCTTTTTCAAGATTGCCTACGATGTCCTTTAGGTTCACGACTACCATCAGTAAGTTATCTCTAGTTTGTTCTACCTCTCCTAGTTCAATGGTAAAGAGGTCCTTATCTTCAACTAAGGCATAGTATGCATCAATAAGAACATTAGATAAGGACAGTAATTTTTTAGGAGAGTAGGATTTCAGATTTCTCTGAACATCCTTGAAGTCTACCTCTTCCGAGTCATCTTCTTCTTCTTTATCAAATAGAGCCATGAGGGCAAACAATAACTCGTACTCCTTTGCCTTGTTTTCGACTGTCATCATGGAACTGTTTTATGTTTCAGGTTCCTCGTCTGACTCACTGGATGAATCTCCCCAAGCAGCAAGAGCTTGTCTCACAACATTGTCAGCTGCACTTTTTCTACTGAATCACTTATCAGGAACCTGGTTCCTCTTTGCAACCTTGTCAGAGTTGTATTTGTAGCTGTCCTGTTTCAAGAGCGGGAAGTCTTTTGTGAAGTGTCCAGGTTTCCCACATTTATGACATAAATCATGATTCCTGGGCTTGCTTGAGCTGCCTCTTCTAGGTATCCCACCGTTCCTTCGCACCATTTTTTGGAATCTCTTGGTGAGATAAGCCATGTCATGATCTTCTTCACTTTACTCATATTTTCCACCTGAAGAACCAAGTTCTTCTCCTTCTTCGGCTCCCTATTTCATTGTCCTTCTTCTTCTTCATCATCTCATATGTCCTCAAATTTCCTATCAACTCATCCATTGTTAAGGTTTGCAGATCTTTTGTTTCCGTGATAGCATTGACTTTGCTTTCCCAAGAACTCGGCAGAACACTTAAGATCTTTCGCAC
>ML431661.1:0-23635 GCA_005239525.1 Nicotiana knightiana
ATATATATATATACATATATATACACACACACTTTGAATTTAAATTATAAAACAAACACACGAAATTATTAAAAAAATTGAATTTGACACAAATAATTATTAATGTTAGTTTGGTGCCACTGGGCCTCAAATATCGAGCCTGGAACCCATGTGTATATATATATACACACACACACACAATTAAACAATTAAATAATTAAAAATTTTGAATTTAAATTATAAAACAAACACACGAAATTATAAAAATATTGAATTTGACACAAATAATTATCAATGTTAGTTTGGTACCACTGGGCCTCAAAATATCGATCCCGGAACCCATAAATATATATATATATATATATATATATAATTAAATAATTAAAAAAATTAAATTTAAATTATAAAACAAACACACAACATTATAAAAATATTGAATTTGACACACATAATTACTAATGTTAGTTTGGTACAACTGGGCCTCAACATATCAAGACCAGAACCCATAGGTATATATATATATATATATAGACTTTGAGTTTAAATTATAAAACAAACATACGAAATTATAAAAATATTGAATTTGACACACATAATTACTAATGTTAGTTTGGTACAACTGGGCCTCAACATATCAAGACCAGAACCCATAGGTATATATATATATATATATAGACTTTGAGTTTAAATTATAAAACAAACATACGAAATTATAAAAATATTGAATTTGACACACATAATTACTAATGTTAGTTTGGTACAACTGGGCCTCAACATATCAAGACCAGAACCCATAGGTATATATATATATATATATAGACTTTGAGTTTAAATTATAAAACAAACATACGAAATTATAAAAATATTGAATTTGACACACATAATTACTAATGTTAGTTTGGTACAACTGGGCCTCAACATATCAAGACCAGAACCCATAGGTATATATATATATATATATAGACTTTGAGTTTAAATTATAAAACAAACATACGAAATTATAAAAATATTGAATTTGACACACATAATTACTAATGTTAGTTTGGTACAACTGGGCCTCAACATATCAAGACCAGAACCCATAGGTATATATATATATATATATAGACTTTGAGTTTAAATTATAAAACAAACATACGAAATTATAAAAATATTGAATTTGACACACATAATTACTAATGTTAGTTTGGTACAACTGGGCCTCAACATATCAAGACCAGAACCCATAGGTATATATATATATATATATAGACTTTGAGTTTAAATTATAAAACAAACATACGAAATTATAAAAATATTGAATTTGACACACATAATTATTAATGATAGTTTGGTGCTACTGGGACTCAAATATCGAGCCTGAAACCCATGGGTATATATATATATATATATATACTTTGAGTTTAAATTATAAAACAAACATACGAAATTATAAAAATATTGAATTTGACACAAATAATTATTAAGGATAGGTTGGTGCTACTGGGACTAAAATATCGAGCCTGGAACCCATAGGTATAAATATTGTATAACTCTAAAATTGTGTATCTCAAAAAATTATTATTTAATTTACAGATTAAGCATACAATTAATGTTGTTTTAATATACAGTTGACGACATGGACGCGCCCATACATCCCGACCCTCGATCGTTTGATCTATTAGTCCGAAAAGGCCAGCATAGATCCGATTTTAGAGTGGATGACTTGTGGGACTTTTTGAGGGTTAGAGTTCTACATCCCCGCATAGTCCAGTACCTGGAGGAGTTGGGATTTTATAGGATTATAGAGATCGACCGGATACAACTCGACTGGGCTTTGATCACGGTGTTGATTGAGCGGTGGAGACCGGAGACGCACACTTTCCACTTGCCCATCGGCGAGGCTACCATCACGCTGTAGGATACTGAGGTTTTATATGGCTTGGCCGCTGATGGGTTGCCCGTTTTACTGCCTATGGCCATGAGATATTATTCGCGGGCAGATTATTGGGGTATGCTGCACAGGCTCACGGGTTTCATGCCACAGGACGACATTGTATCGTCTGGGGCCAGTCGTATGCAGTTGACCCCTATTAAAGAGTACCNTCACATTGAGCGGTTCGAGGATACAACTATTTACAGCTGGCATGGTGCTGTCCTCACATACCTGTACAGGCAGATGTGCCGGCCTTGCATGGGCACACAGAGAGACATTTGTGGCTTTCTACCGCTTCTACAGGTGACAACATATTCAAATAATATGTTCATTAGTTACAACTCTACCTAGTTAGAATTAATCTTATACCTTACGTCAACTTTGTATGTTAGGTTTGGTCCTAGGAGCAATTTCTGCAGTTTCAGCCACCTCTACCACAACTACCTGTTAATGTATCACCTCCATTTCTGACTCTAGCCAGTAGGTGGGTTCTCCGCCGTACACTTGCAAGAGAGTATGATGCCCATCATTATCTCCCCCTATGCAGGGATGTGTTGGATCTGTTGGATGGCGCACAAGTTAATATCTACCTAAACTTAACTGGTATAGATTAACTTAGTGTTGCGCATACTCATGATTTGCGTTCTTATTTGATAGTTCATCTGGACGCCGTATAGAGAGGAGTTGATCGGTACCCTTCCAGCTTATTGCTCGTCCGGTCGACATATTTGGATGACTTCTGTCCCGCTCATATGCCTCGATATTGTCGAGCTTCATGCCTCCGAGTGGGTGCTTCGTCAGTTTGGCCTGCCATAGTCTATACCGAGGCAGCCTGTCTGGCATGCTCTACATTATCAGAGGGATGATCGGTCCAGGGCGGACAATATATTTATGGCATGGCTTAATGAGCAGATGGGTATTTGGGACATGTGAGATGAGTTGACCCCACCTACGCAGATGCATGAGATGCCTATTCAGGATTATATGGCATGGTACCGTCTTGTTACCCGACTTTTTATCGGGAACCCCATTCATCGGCACACGGTCGGTACGTCCCATACGCCGGGAGACACGAGGCTCTGGTATGTTTTATGTTATTATTAATTATATACCTGTAACTTAGTGCCACATATGTAGTTTATATTTTTTACTTTGTGCAGCGATTAGATTGCATACCGTCTATCAGATGGGACTGCAGATGCAGATTCATGTCCACAATCTTGTGGCCATGCATGATTATAGTCATCAATTCATGGATGTGGCTTCCCGGACACTGCATCGAGCCCGATCGGATCAACATTTGGCACACGAGCCTGATTATGTGGACCCAGTGCAGTACGAACGAGGTCATGGTCTCGGTAGTTTGAGTGATTATACCCTAATTGCCTCTCTCGAGTCCAATTGGGTGCCCAATAATAAAGCAATATAGGCTTAGGTAGGGTGTTACTCTCTCGAGGTTTAACCCGTTAACTAGGGCTCAAGTAGGGTTTTACCATTTCTGGGTTTAACCCCTTTGATTGGGACTACCAATCTCTTGATAATGCCCTAATGGCCGAGTAGGCTAATTTGTAAACTCAAGTCTTCTTTCTCAAGAAAGACCGAAGTCATGAAAAGGTTAATTAGTGTTTGCAACCACTTATTATAGCAATAAAAACCTTGAAATATCCTAAATAGCCAACACCCATTAATTTTCCAATCTTAATTTCAAAACCCTATTATATACCCACACTAGGGTTGAGCCACAACCCTAGATAATGGGTCTAGCTATTCATAATCAAAGATGAGAACAATGATAGAGAAGAAAAATTACCCATTTAATTGATTCCTAACAATGAAATTGAAGTTTTCAATGTTAAAAATGCAAGAATAAAGCTAAATAAATAAAAATCCTAAAATATTCACGAGCTCTCTACTCTGAAAAACAACTGATATGTATCAGATCTATAAATAAATTACAAAATAGTCTATTTATAGTCTGCCAAATTTTCGGACAAAAATACCCCTGCAGGACCAGCGCGAACCGCAAAAACATGATCGCGGTCCGTGAAAATGTTAGGACCTCACTGGACTACCACCGCGGTCCGCGAAACTTCGACCGCGGCCGCGGTGGGAACTTGCAATTCTTGGGTCACACTGGAACTCCATCGCGGTCTGCAAAACTTCGACCGCGGCCGCGGTGGATAATGATCAAATTTCTGAGCTCACCGGATATGCACCGCGGTCCGCGAAACCACGACCGCGGTCGCGGTGGCTGATGGCCTTAATTTCTGAGCTCACTGGAAAGGCACCGCAATCCGTGAAACCACGACCGCGGCCGCGGTGGCCTTGTTGTCTTGAGCAGCCTTGTTGGGTTTGATCCTTGTGCCGGATTCACTCCTATTTTGAGCATATTTTAGACTGAATGCCTTCATTTCTGGTTCAATCCTGCAACAACCACAACATATAAGCTTTCGGGGCTATTTTGAGTAAAATTGTATCCAAAATTCATGTATAAGGGCACGAAAAATGAGGCAAAAAGCCAAGTTATCAAATCCCCCAAACTTAAGCTCTTGCTTGTCCTCAAGCAAAACAAAATAAGCCCCATCCCTACGAGAGATTTCACAAAAAATTGGATGTACTATTGGTGACCTCAACTAGCATCAATTGGAACTACCCATAGCCCCTAATGCAAATGAATCATTGACAATGATTGAACTTTTCAAAACCATAGTTTCAAGTGTTATACAAGAGCTTCAAGGGTTGGTCCAACTCATCAGTGAACTTCTAACTATTACCTCGGTCAGTGTGGATCCCATACTCTTATTCCGTAACTTTCCCTAAGCATCTCACCTTTTAGAATAATGACACTCAGAACGAGGAGTATGGTGAATCACTCATCTCTCATCAAGGAAATAGTCCCAAGTTCGGCTCAAAGTACCATAGGCTTGCCCTTTGTGTACATCACCACTAATGCAGGCTTCACTCAACCTGAGATCATATAGGGCTTTTGTGGAATCATGATGAAGGCTTTTGGTCAAGGGTAGGACGTATTTGGTTAGAGTGAGTTTTATCTTTTCTTAAGCACTTCATTTTTTTTTCGTTGCTCCAGATTTTCTTGACTCTTTGAGTCTTTTTATCTTTTGTAGGGTTGGAGAGACACTTTTTCATCAATTTCCTTTATTTTCTTCTTATGCTTTCCAAACTTTTGGCATCACTTTTGCATCAATTCCCTTTATTTTTTCTTTTTGTTCATTCTTTTCTTTTCATTCTTTTTCATTGCCTTTTCTCTTCTCTTTCTTTCTTTCTTTCTTTTTTGCCTTCTTTTTCACTTCATCACATCCCTCGTCTCTCTCCCAAACTTATGCTTTTTGCCTAGCGCGAAGGAAAGATCGGGTGCTAAGAGAGGGCAAAAGAATGGTTAAAGGCTTGTAACTTGGGTTGAAAGAAAAGGCTTAAGGCTCAAAAGGGTTGACTAGGTAATATGTCTTTTGGAAGGTCATGGAAGTGTTCAATTCTTTGCTCAAGCCAAGAAAAGCCTATAGTCACTTCTCAAGTCAAATTACACCTAGAATTTCGCCTAGACAACACTCAGGGCAAGTTCTAGACTAGTGGCATGGAACTTGGACTTCCAATTATGAATTTCTCACCACTCACAGCTAAAGGATTGTTACAGAAACTGAGTCGAGGGCCCACAACTACCTTAGTCGTGCTTTGAGTAACAAAATGGTCCCGAAGAACCACCCGATGATTATCGGCCAACACAAGAGTCTCAAGATCATCACTATCACCATCCTCAACACAACGGTTTGTCTTTGACCATGGGATCAAAGGCAACTGTCTTAGGCCCAAGTGAAGCTTTGCTTGAGGCACCGTTATTGAATAATAAAACAACAAGAAAAGGAAAAACAGACTCAAACCCTTAAGAAGGTTGTCACACCGTCCATCCTTGGGAAGAGCCACCCGGTTCACACAAGTTCCACCTTTGGAAAGAACCGTGGCGTTAAGAAAACCAAGGCTTATTGCTCATGCGAAAACCAAACAAGAAGCTATGAAAGAAAAGTAAGAAACTATAAAATAGAAAAGAAATGCGTAAAATAAAGTAAAGTGCGTGGGATGGAATGAATATGTACAATAGGGGAATTATATGAATATACATAATGGGTGAATATTTACAATGAATAGTTATCTTATACATACCAAAAAGGGAAATAACATAAAGAAAAAGAAACAAAAAGTTTTTTTCATTATACAATCCGATGTAGCCAAAATAAAATGCATGTAGGGCCACTCCCCCAACTAAAATAAAGCATTGTTCTCAATGCTATAAAGAAAAAATAGTGCGCAAAATATGGGAGAGAGAGAGTAAAGAAAACTCCCTATTGGCCCTCGGCCTGCTGTGGTCCCTGCTGCTCTATCTAAGATGGGGTAGGAACTGCCTGAGATGAGGACGAAACTGCCTGAGATGGGGAACCTGTAGGAGCTGGATCTGATATAGCCTATGATGGAGCTCCGGTGGGCTGGGCCTCCTAGATCTGAGCCTGAGTGTGCTCTGTAGGGGGGGGGGGTCTGCTAGTACAAGCATGATGTTCTGGGAACGGGGCATGACCTTCCTCTTCTTCAGTGGCCTCACCAGTTCCTCCTCCTGCACTGACTGAGGCAATGGCTGGTGCTCTGGCTGGGGCTCTGTGGGGTCGTCTAGTAGCATCTCCAAAGGAATCTGATCGCCTGATAGCTTGTCGAACTCCTTTCTCAGCTTTGCCACCTCCTCCTTTGACGCCCTAGTCTTCCTCAGCTTCTTTGTTTCTTTGGCCAGCTTTGTCAATGCATTCTCATGTGCACCTACCGCGTCCAGGATTTTCTTCTGGTTCTCCAAAATTTCTTTCAGAGTGTCCTCAATGGATTGTGGGACCTGTGGTGGGGGAGGAGTAACTGGGGATGCCACGACTGTAGAAATTGTAGTCAACTTTGTAGTAGTTGACTGCATCCAGTTGGTGAGGCTAGTGATTGTCATGTTCAGCCGTTGAGCAGTTATGGGATAGGCTCTGGTGGAGGGGATGTCAGTAGTTGTGGAGGAAGACGGTCCTGGAACCTCCTCTGGAATGGCTGGCTGGGGCAGTGAGGGTTCCGCCACCACTACCGGCTCTTTAGACTGGCTAGTGGAGGCAACGGACTTTCCCTTTGACTTCTTTTTGGGGTTATCCTCATCTTTCAAGTCATACCAGGAGAAAGGAGATTTGGGCTTGACTTTGGTGTCAAAGCGCTTCATAGTCACTTCCTGGTCTTCACAATGCATGGTCAGATAATGAGGAAAAGGGTAAGAAGTATCACCTGTGCTGACCATCCGGCTAATGACCTCGGACATCACATTCCCCACATTGATGGGGTATCCAGCCATGATAGATGCTACTAATACAGCCCTACTGAGAGAGAGGGTCTGGTCATGATGTGTCGGGTCTAGCCTGCTACATACCAAAACTCTCCCATCCTTTAGCTTCGAAGTTCAGGCTCCTCCTGGGGATAGTCTTCCCAGCCGTTAACCACTCCGAGGTGTCCCTGGGCTTGGCCAAGTGCAAAGCCAACCAATTTCTCGCAGCATCCTTTTCGGCAAGTTTTTCCCGGTACAATGAATCATCCACATCATCCATCTCCAAATAGTCATTTAGTGAAGGTCCGTCAAAAGGCACAGTGAGATTGCGGACTTTGGATGCCTTTGAGTCCTTTTCCAGAAAAAGCAAATTAGTGTAGAACTCTTTCACTATATGCTCATTGGCCTCCAAAAGATGCTCAGTGAAATAAGACCACCCTTTCCTGTCTCAGAATTGCTGCCTCACATTGGGGTTGTAAGTGGATAAATCTTTCATTGAGAAGGTGCGCTCCGGGATAAGAGACCGTGCAGTCCACAACTCCCTGAATCTGTGGAAGGCATTCTCACTGACAAAACGATCCTTCCACTCATCCGGATTTCGAGTGCGCTCTACCCCTTCAACCACCTATGCATCCCCTTTGCTGTCACTTGAATTCTCCGAAGATAAGGAAGTTGTAGGGGAAGTAGAGTATGAGTGTGCACTGGAGGCGGATTTGGATGGGGACACTGCTCGTGCTGGGGCCGTGAGAGATGAGACCGGGTCCATTGAGGATGACTGTGATAAGGCCTCCTCTGACGGAGCATATTCACTTTCTGATGGTGAAGGAGGGGGAGTCTGTAACCCGACTAATCCGTCGTGATGACTGAGGAGGCAATATAACTTTTTATGGTTGCCTTGGTGCCCTCAGGCCTCTCCCCCTTTGAGTTCTCCTCTACCCGTGTTTTTACGACCGCCTCCACGAGATAGTACCATTGCTTGCAAAGTACACATAAGTGAATATGGTTAGTTTCCCGAACATTGATGTGCAAACACTTGAGTATTCACTGAAGTCTAAGCATACTGGGCAGAACACACTAGAAATGACTTCGCAGACCGCGAAAAGTCGACCGCGGCCGCGAAAGTCTAAACACACTTGAGCAAAACACACTGGAAATGATTTCGCGGACCGCAAAAAGTCGACGACGGTCGTGAAAGTCTAAGCATACTTGAGCAAGACACACTGGAAATGACTTTGCGAACCGCGAAAAGTCGACGGCGACTGCGAAGTTAGATCCAGAGTGTTATGATTTCTGGACAGCAGGGTCCGCGGACCGCGAAAAATTGACTGCGGTCCGCGAAACAACAGATTAAACTTAAGCAAAATGAAGCACCGTGGTCCGCGAAAAATAGACCGCGGACCGCGAAAATGGTTATTTACCTAGGGCTCCCAGAATTTGTAATTTCTACGCTAAAGTGTTCATTGAGTTAATTCCTACATAAGTAATCAATGCAATTGCATTCCAAAGGACTATTATGAAATTATTTGGGCTAACCCTACATTTACAAGCCTAAAAAGAGAAAATAATAATGAAAAAGAAATTGAAAACTAAAGAAAATAAAGAAATTAAGAAGTTAATGAAGCATAAATACACTTACTAGATGTTTGGATGAAAGTATGTATGCAAGCAATAAATTTCAGAGGATGCAAAAGTGAGACATGGTTGAAAGTGGCTTAGACCAACTACAGTGGGAAAAGTGTGAAATGAAACCCTAGAGTCTTATTTATAGAGAGAGTTGGGGACCACCCCACTTACCTACCGCGGACCGCGAAAAGTCGACCGCGACCGCGAAGTCCATTTCCAGAGAACTCTGTTTGCAGCATATTGACTTCGTGGACCGCAAAAAGTCGACCGCGACCGCGAAGTCAATTTCCAGTGAGCTTCTGTTTCTATACTCAACCAAATTCCTGTGTCAAAATCATCCTACACATCCTAAAACCAGTTAGTGTAAAAGTGAAACCTATTTATCAAGAAAAACAAAGAAAATGAAAGTAAAGACACATGGGTTGCCTCCCAAGAAGCGCCTGATTTAACGTCGCGGCACGACACATTTTACCGGGATCATTGGAGATGAAGAAGTGCCACCACGTGGCTGTCATCAACTTTGCCAAGATAGTGTTTTACCCGGTGACCGTTCACTTTGAAGACTTCACCACTTTTGTTCTTGAGGTCAAGAGCCCCAAATGGAGTAACAAATACCACTTCAAAAGGCCCACTCCACTTTGACTTTAGCTTCCTAGGAAATAACCTCAACTGAGAATTGAACAATAAGACCAAGTCACCAACTCTGAACTCTTTACCTCGAGCATATTTTTCATGTAGGTACTTCATTTTGTCCTTATACAAGGACGAACTGGAGTACGCATGGAATCTAAACTCATCCAACTCATTCAATTGCTCCACTCTAAGATTTGCAGCTACATCCCATTCCAAGTTCAACTTTTTCAAGGCCCACATAGCTTTGTGCCCCAATTCCACTGGAAGGTGGCATGCTTTTCCAAAGATCAAGCGATATGGGGACATCCCAATTGGGGTCTTGTAGGCGGTCCAGTAAGCCCAAAGAGCATCATCTAATTTCTTAGTCCAGTCGGTCCTATTCGCATTGACCGTTTTGGATAATATGCTCTTTATCTCTCTGTTAGACACTTCAACTTGGCCACTAGCCTGAGGGTGGTACGGGGTAGTGACTTTATGGTTGACCCCATACTTAGAAAGCAAGGAGTCAAAGGCTTTGTTGCAAAAATGTGACCCCCCATCACTGATGATGGCTCGTGAAGTGAAAAATCTTGTAAAGATATTCTTCTTGAGAAAGGCTATCACACTCCGGGCCTCATTGTTTGGTAAGGATATGGCCTCCACCCATTTTGACACATAATCAATCGCGACCAATATGTACGTGTTCCCACATGAACTCGCGAATGGCCCCATGAAGTCAATGCCCCAAACATCAAAGATATCTACCTCGAGAATTGAGTTTAAAGGCATCTCATCCTTTTTGGAAATTCCCCCGGCTCTTTGGCATTCATCACACCTCTTCACTAGGGTACTAGCATCCTTATACAAAGTAGGCCAAAAGAACCCACAACTAAGCACTTTAGAAGCAGTTCTCACCGCTCCGTGATGAACACCATATGGTGAGGAGTGGAAAAACTCAAGGATAGCTAGTTGCTCTTCCTCCGGTACACATCGCTAGATTACCCCATCGGTGCAAATCTTGAATAAATAAGGCTTATCCCAATAGAAATCTAAGCTATCCCTTCGAAGCTTCTTCCATTGGTTAGAAGAGATCTCACAAGGGACAACTCCGGTGACTAGGAAATTATCAATATCCGCAGTATCCGCAAACCATGGCATTTCTGTCATGGACATTGAAATGAGTTGTTCATCAGAGAAACTATGATTGATCTCAAGTCCGTCACAAGGACGTCCTTGCTCCTCCAACCGGGACAAATGATCGGCAACTTGATTCTCACTCCCTCTTCGATCCATTATCTCTAGATCAAACTCTTGTAACAACAAAACCCATCTCATAAGTCTTGACTTGGAATCCTTTTTGGTCATGAGATACCGGAGTGCTGCATTGTCAGTGTGAGCTATGACTTTGGAACCCATCAAATAAGCTCAAATTTTTTCATGGCAAAGACTATAGCTAGAAGCTCCTTCTCCGTGACTGTGTAGTTCATTTGAGCAGAATTCATTGTCTTGCTGGCATAGTAGATTGGATGAAACACTTTGTTCACCCTTTGCCCAAGCACAACACCCACAACAACATCACTTGCATCACACATAAGCTCAAATGGGGCACTCCAATCCGGTACCGTGATGATGGGAGTGGTAGTGAGCTTGTGTTTTAAGAGTTCAAAAGCTTGCATACACTGCTCATCAAAATTGAATTTGGCATCCTTCTCTAGCAGCTTTCATAATGGATTCACCACCTTAGAGAAATCTTTGATAAACCGCCGGTAAAAACCGGCATGGCCAAGAAAGCTTCGGACTCCTCTCACTGAAATAGGTGGTGGCAATTTTGAAATAACCTCGATCTTTGCCTTATCAACCTCAATGCCATTCTTTGAAATCTTATGGCCCAAAACAATTCCTTCCTCCACCATAAAGTGGCATTTTTCCCAATTCAAGACAAAATTTGTTTCTTCACATCGAGCAAGGACATTATCAAGATGACTCAAGCATTCATCGAAAGAATCCTCGATGACACGAAAGTCGTCCATAAATACTTCTAGAAATTCCTCCACCATGTCGGTGAAGATTGCCATCATACATCTTCGGAAAGTAGCTGGGGCATTACAAATTCCGAATGGCATTCGAGCAAAGGCAAAAGTGCCATATGGGCAAGTGAAAGTGGTTTTCTCTTGATCCTCCGGGGCTATAAAAATTTGATTATATCCAAAATACTCGTCAAGGAAGAAATAATAGGCTCGACCTGCAAGCCTATCCAACATTTGATCCAAGAATGGTAAAGGAAAATGGTCTTTGCGGATCACCATGTTGAGCTTGCGGTAGTCCATGCAAACCTGCCATCCGGTAACCGTTCTTGTAGGAATGAGCTCATCCTTATCATTTTTTATCATTATCATTCCACCCTTTTTCGGAACGCATTGGACCGGAGAAGTCCAAGCACTATCCGAAATTGGATAGACCACAGCCGCATCAAGCCATTTTATGATCTCCTTTTTCACCACATCTTGCATAGATTCAAGTCTTCTTTGATGTTCAACAGAGGGTTTGTCTCCATCCTCCAATATAATATTGTGTATGCAAAAGGCGGGGCTAATACCCCGAATATCAGCCAAGGTCCAACCGATTGCTTTCTTCCTCCTCCTTAGCACTTTTAAAGTTGAGTCAACCTGCAATTGGGTTAGGCAAGAGGAAAGAATAACTGGTAAAGTACAAGAGGTACCAAGGTATTCATACCTGAGGTGGGAAGGAAGTGGCTTCAACTCCANAGTCAACCTGCAATTGGGTTAGGCAAGAGGAAAGAATAACTGGTAAAGTACAATAGGGACCAAGGTATTCATACCTGAGATGGGAAGGAAGTAGCTTCAACTCCAGATTCAGAGGTTCTTCAATGGATGGCTTTGTTTGTGGAGTCTTCTCTTTCTCCAAGTCCAATCACATTTTTCTGGGAGCATAGGAATAAAACCCCATGCCTTGAAGGGAATGGGTGCTCTCAAGCACCCCATCCACCACTGAGTCCTCGTGATTCAACAAGGCCAACTCCACAGGATCATCAACATGGATCATAACACTGGCATCATCAATAATAACCTCGGACACAAGGTCCATAAAAGAGCACACTTCGGTGCTGTTGGGCTGCTTCATAGATTTGCACACGTGGAAGACCACTTTCTCATCACCAACTCTGAATGTAAGTTCCCCATCTTCAACATCGACCAAGGCCTTCCCGATGTCAAGGAAAGGCCTCCCCAAGATAATAGGGACCTCAAAATCAACCTCACAGTCGAGGATAACAAAATCTGCTGGCAATATGAACTTGTCCACTCTCACTAAGACATCATCAATAATACCTAGGGTCCTCTTCATTGATCGGTCCGCCATTTGAAAACGCATAGAGGTCACCCTAGGTTGTCCGATCCCCAAGGTCTTGAACACAGAATATGGCATTAAATTTATGCCTGCCCCAAGATCACATAGGGCTTTTGCAAAGTCTGCACTCCCAATTGTGCAAGGAATAGTGAAGGCACCCGGATCTTCAAGTTTTGGTGCCATGGAGTGAACAATAGCACTCACTTGGTGAGTCATCTTAATGGTATCACATTCCATGGATCGTTTTTTTGTCACCAAGTCCTACATGAACTTAGCGTAGCCTGGCATTTGCTCCAAGGCCTCAACCAAAGGAACACTTATGGTAAGACTCTTCATCATATCAAAGAACTTTTTAAACTGGGTCTCTTGCTTCTGTTTGCCAATCTCCGAGGATAGGGGGAGGTGGCCTAGGCAATGGTGCCTTTGGGTCCACCGGCTCCGGCATGTCAATTATATGTTCCATAGACGGGTTCACATTTCTATCCAAATCCTCCCTATTGTCATGAATGTCAATTCTTACCTCACCTTCACTTGGCTCATCCAATGCTTTCTCCACATCAGCTGGTAGCTCATCTTGGGTTAAAACTTCATCATCATCAACAACCTTCTTTTGCCTCGAAGTACTTGCCTCCAAACCTTTTCCACTCTGAGTGGTTACCGCCATAGCATGACCGGTGTTGTTGTTGTTCTCACCCTAGGGGTTCACCACCGTATCACTTGGTAGTGCACCCTTAGGGCGTATGTTCAAGGCTTGTGAAATATGGCCCATTTTATACTTCAAGATTTCGGATGGAAGTAGTGTGAGAGGATATCTGGGCATTAGATTCTGCATTCCTCTCCATCATATGTTTGAACATGTTTTCTATCCGACTCATTTTCGAGCTTGAAGAACTTTGACCATGAGATTGATATGGAGGAGGGTTGCTTGGTTGTTGGTACATCGGGGGCCTTTGAAAACCCGACCCCCGATTACCTTCACCTCCCCAATTGTTGTTGTTATTTCTTCCATTCCAATTCCCTTCATTGTTGTTCCCCCATTGTCGGTCATTATTGTTGTTCCATTGACGATCATTGGTATTGCTCCAATTTCTAGCATTGTTATTGTTCCAGTTTCGTGGCCTTTGGTTCCCCCAGTTTTGTGTATTACCTTGCCCTTGGTAGTTGTTTGCATACATAACATCCTCATCTTGGTCATTATAACTTTCATCTTGTTCATGACCACTTGGCCCTTGATCACCTTGATCACCATGGTTTTGCCTAACATTCCCCTGAGGTCTCCTTTGGTTTCCTTGCATATGAACTCCTTCCATAACATTTACTTGATTAGGCCCTTGAAAATGTTGGAGTTGGGCTTTAGCAAGTTGATTCATAGTTGTTGTAAGCTCGGCAATTGCTTGTCCTTGTTCTTGGAGTTCCTTGTGGAGACTATTCACACTGGTTTCCCCTTGAGGCACATTTGCTCTACTTTGCCAAGCCGAAGATGTGTCGGCCATTTCATCAAGAATCTCACATGCCTCCAGGTATGTCAACTTCATAAAATTACCACCGGCCAATTGGTTGACCACACATTGATTTACCGTGTTGATTCCCCGGTAGAATGTTTGTTGTATCATAGCCTCGGTCATGTCATTGTTAGGGAATTCTTTGACCATGGTTCTATGGCGTTCCCATATTTCATGTAGGGGCTCGTTTGGCTCTTGTTTGAATGCCAAAATCTCATCTCGAAGGGCTGCCATGTGGCTTGGGGAGAAAAACTTTGCAATAAATTTATCCGCAAGCTCGTCCCAAGCGGATAGAGAATGGTTTGAGAGACTCTCAAGCCAATACAATGCTCTTCCCCTAAGTGAGAACGGGAACAACCGTAACCTTAATGCGTCCTCAGACACATTAGTTTGCTTACTCCCCCAACATGTATCAACAAAGCCTTTGAGATGCTTATAGGCATTCTGATGGGCGGCTCCGGTGAAGTATCCTCTTTGCTCTAGGAGAGTGAGCATAACATTTGTGATTTGGAAGTTCCCTGCTCGAATCCTTGGCGGGACTATTGCACTAGCATACCCCTCGTTTGGAAGGACCCGAGGAGCAGCTCTAGGAGCTGGAGGTGGGGGAGGGTCTGGAACATCATCCTGAATATTGGCCTGTCAGCCTCTTCTTTGTGGAGGAATTTGATTGATTTCATCTTCTTTATTGTCATAAACCTCCTCCCCCGGAATCACATTTCCTAGAGGATCGTCCATTGTACCTAAGTACACAAAACAAGGAAGTTAAAAATAAAAGGAAAAAAACACACACTACGCTTCTAGTCATAAATATAGTCACACCGTTAAAGCTCCCCGGCAACGGCGCCAAAAAGTGTCGACGCCTAACCCACACTACTATATAAGTATGAAGGCAAGGGTCGTGTAGCTTTTACCTGAATGGTCGGGATCGAATCCACAGGGAGCCTATAGATGGGAGTGAGTGTATAAGTGATCTAGAAGGGTCGAGTGTTTCTAATTGCACTTCTAAACATTGGTTGGTGTTGAACTATACTAAATGTATTCTATTGTTTGTAAGCTAATTAATGATTAACTTTGTTTTGTTTTTGTTGTTGTTTTCTAATNACTATACTAAATGTATTCTATTGTTTGTAAACTAAGTAATAACTAACTTTGTTTTGTTTTTGTTGTTGTTTTCAAATATTGATAAAGGCACTAGGGTCGTGACTGTGGTCTAGGTGGATACACAAAGGGATTCAATTCTAAGGTCGGGGAATTTGCTAGGGATATAGCTATAACTAAAGCACGAAGGTGCTCACTCTATACCTCTCAGCAGTTTGAGTGATTATACCCTAATTGCCTCTCTCGAGTCCAATTGGGTGCGCAATAATCAAGCAATATAGGCTTAGGTAGGGTGTTACTCTCTCGAGGATTAACCCGTTAACTAGGGCTCAAGTAGGGTTTTACCATTTCTGGGTTTAACCCCTTTGATTGAGACTACCAGTCTCTTGATAATGCCCTAATTTCCTATTACGCTAGTTTCTAGACTCAAGTCTTCTTTCTCAAGAAAGACCCAAGTCATGAAAAGGTTAATTAGTTTTTGCAACCACTAATTATAGCAATAAAAACCTTGAAATAGCCTAAATAGCCAACACCCATTAATTTCCCAACCTTAATTTCAAAACCCCATTATATACCCACACTAGGATTGAGCCACAACCCTAGCTAATGGGTCTAGCTACTCATAATCAAAGATGAGAACAATGATAGAGAAGAAGAATAACCCATTTAATTGATTCCTAACAATGAAATTGAAGTTTTCAATGTTAAAAATGTAAGAATAAAGCTAAAGAAATAAAAACCCTAAAATATTCACGAGCTCTCTACTCTGAAAAACAGCTGATATGTATCAAATCTGTAAATAAATTACAAAATAGTCTATTTATAGTCTGCCAAATTTTCGGACAAAAATACCCCTGCAGGACCACCGCGGACCGCGAAAACACGACCGCAGTCCGTGAAAACATTGGGACCTCACTGGACTGCCACCACGGTCCACGAAACTTCGATCGCGGCCGCGGTGGGAACTTGCAATTCTTGGGTCTCACTGGAACTCCACCGCGGTCCGCGAAACTTCGACCGCGGCCATGGTGGATGATGGTCAAATTTCTGAGCTCACTAGAAATGCACCGCGGTTTCGCGAAACCATGACTGCGGCCGTGGTGGCTGATGGCCTTAATTTCTGAGCTCACTGGAAAGGCACCGCAGTCCGCAAAACCACGACCGCGGCCGCGGTCGCCTTGTTGTCTTGAGCAGCCTTGTTGGGTTTGATCCTTGTGCCGGATTCACTCCTATTTTGGGCATATTTTAGACTGAATGCCTTCATTTCTGGTTCAATCCCGCAACAAGCACAACGTATAAGCTTTCGGGGCTATTTTGTGTAAAGTTGTATCCAAAATTCATGTATAAGGACACGGAAAATGAGGCAAAAGCCAAGTTATCAGCGCCTCAGGCCAGCGGCTGCATTGAGACATACCGGGTGCGAGACAAATTGATTCGGCCTTCCTTCTTTTTTTTTTGTATTTGGTGTAAATTATATTTTTGTGTACATTAACAACAATATTTATATAATATACCCATTACTTTTTTAGTTCCCCTTTGCGTTAATATACGCAGTTTCATATAACAACACCAGCACTAAAACTTAACTTCCAGTACAATTCAAATAAAATTCAGTATAACAAACAAGGAAAACATTGCTACAGCACAAACACAAACATAGCAGGCCAATATAATAAAAATACATGATATGGGAAAAATACACTAAACACATACATGTCAATGTTTAGCCCCGGCCGCCCTTTATTCTCCGCTCCAATCGCTTAAATTGTTCTTCCATTTTTTCTTTTTCTTCTTCTACCTCTTTCAGTTTCTTCTTCACCTCCGCAAGTTGCCGTTTATATTATTTTTTACGTTCCTTTTGGGCTTCACAATTCCATTGGGATTTTATTTTTTCTTCTTCTACCTCCTTCAGTTTCGCATTCAACTCTGCAATCTCTATTGTACTTCCTCTTTCATGTTCCAATTGTCTTAAACACAAATTATGAAGATGCTGCAAATATTCTTTGTAGCATTCCTGATAACATGGTTCATCAACCCATTTCTCAAAATCGCAAATAGGTTCGTCGGGGACCTTGTAAAATTGGTTCACACAGTGCCAGTAGCGGCGTCCAACTTCACCACCGTCCCAACAATATTGCATCATGCATCCTTTTCCACAGTTGCACCTTGGTGTGCGAAGAGGTTGAGACATTTGTAGGTTAAAAACCCTTACTTTTAATAAAATATTTGTTATTAATAATTTTTGGGCACACAAAATAGGTAGAATGAGCCCGTTATTTATAGGCGAGACAACACATATAATGTAGTGTTTAACCACGCTAAATTCACACATAACGTACTATTTAATCGTGATATATTTTGCGTGTTAAATATCACATAGAGTGTACAAGACAAGACAAATTTATGTCAGATGGTCAGCCTTTTCAGTTCGACAAGACAACACACATAACGTAGTGTTTAACCGTGCTAAATGCACACATAACATACTATTTAATCGTGCTATATTTTGTGTGTTAAATATCCCACAGAGTGTACAAGACAAGACAACTTTATGTCAGATGGCCATCCTTTTCAGTTCGACAAGACAACACACATAACGTACTGTTTAACCGCGCTAAATGCACACATAACGTACTATTTAATCGCGCTATATTTTGCGTGTTAAATATCCCACAGAGTGTACAAGACAAGACAACTTTATGTCAGATGGTCAGCCTTTTCAGTTCGACAAGACAACACACATAACGTACTGTTTAACCGCGCTAATTGTACACATATCGTACTATTTAATCGCGCTATATTTTACGTGTTAAATATCCCACAGAGTGTACAAGACAAGACAACTTTATGTCAGATGGTCAGCCTTTTCAGTTCGACAAGACAACACACATAATTAACGTAGTGTTTAATTTTATTAAATTATCATTTAAAAAACTAAAATGAAAAGTTAAAATCACAATTAACAAACATAAATTTATTTCATAAATCTTGAAACATAAACAAACACAACTAATTATTACAATATAAACTCATGGATAGTGTCACGACCCAAAATCCCTAAGGCCGTGATGGTGCCGAACACAAGGTCAGGCAAGCCAAAACATTAATTTATTGAAATAACTTTCCAGTTTTTAACATTTTCGAAATCGTTACTTTCTCTTGCATCTCATAATCAAACAAATAAATTTTAGTAAACTTAAATATGACAGCACATCAATTTAATTTAATGAAGTAAATCCCAACACGTCCCCAGAACCCGGTGTCACAAGTACATGAGCAACTTCTATGAATTTTACAAATATTACAAAGCCTGTCCAAAATACAATTGGACAAGGAAATTTAAAATGAAATAGATACAGTATGAAGGTGACTCTGTCAGCTTCGGATCGCCTCTGGAAGATGCAGCTCGCCTAAGTCTCCAAATCCTCCACATTGCCATGAAGGTAACTGTGCAATAAAATGCACAGCAAGTGCAGCATGAGTACGAAAACAACGTGTACTCGGTAAGTCGCCCGCCTAACCTCAGAGAGGTAGTGACAAGGGGGCAAATTAGACTCTTACTAAAGTCCGACATTACAACATGTGACAGAATATGATGAAATACAATAGACATGAAGGACAACGAGCAACAAGTACATAGAAAATAACGGAATCCAGATAATAACTGAAAGAAACAGCAAGGTACTAAAATCTCCTTTGAACAAATACCTGACACTCCAGTTACAAGTGACTCAGAACTCAAGTGACCATACACATACCAGGAAAAGACAACCGGCCGGAGTCATAAAGGTGGTCATAGGGACTGGGGTCATAAAGTTATCCCACGATCGCGAATCATATCTACGACTCGCGTGCTGACTCGATATAATAATAAGCTATCCCACGATCGCGCATCATCCCTGCGACTCGTGTGCTGACTCGATAATAATAATAAGCTACCCCACGGCCGTGCATCATACCTGCGACTCTCGTGCTGACTCGATATAATAATAATAATAAGCTATCCCACGGCCGCGCATCATACCTGCGGCTCGCGTGCTGACTCGATATAAATATATTTAACATATCCCTCGATCGCGAATCATGCCTGCGACTCGAGTGCTGACACATTTCCACACGTTTAAATCCACTTTGATTAAGAACAATAGTTTTCTCATGAAAAATAGTAAAAATCCGTATTCAAAGAAGCATGAAACATAAGTTTCGAAATCATTTATTTTTGAAAACTCATTTGACAAATTTAACGGTATTCCTCGATACGACCAAATCTAGGTACACATATATTTACAACGGAAACAAATTTTCTTTAGAAGGATAACAGTATGAACTCCAGCTTTCTTTTAAAAATTTAATTATGTTTTCGGTCATATTAACAATTCAATGATACATGCAGGGTTACAGGTACACACATGAAGCATGCTAGTGGGTCCTAGACTACCCGGACATAAGCATATTAGTAGCTACGCACGGACTCCCGTCACCTCATCCGTACGTAGCCCCCGAAGATAATAACATATACTGAATTAATTCACCAAGGGGGACGATTCCCCCTCACGAAGTTAGAAAGGAGACTTACCTTACTCTGAAATTCTATAAACGACCTCCAAGCCTTACCGACGACTCCAATCGATGCACAACGCTCCAAAACTACACAAATGATGATAAACCAATGAAAATATACTCAATTGTTTGCTAAAAATTTAGATTATATAATTTCCCAACTCCGCTTATTGAAATGACCAAAATTCCCTCGGGCCCACGTGCCCGGAATCCAAAATTTCTCGAAGATATACCCTACCCATAGCGTTACTAACTCAAATATACAATTTACTCCTAATTTCATGCTCAAATTCGTGGTAAAATTCAATTTTCATCAATTCTAGGTTTCCTTGCAATTTTCTCACATTTTCCCCAATTTCTCATATCAAATCTATGTAATAAATCTTGTATTTAACTTGAAATAAGTAGAAACAACTTACCTTTGATGCTTGATGAAATCCCCCTTGAAATTCTCTCCAAAATCATCCAAGTCAAATGAAAAAAATGGCAAAAATTCGTTTCTTAAAGAATCTGCCCATTCTTCATCGAGTTGTACCTTGCACTTGCACTGTGCAGGTTGTACATCTTATTATAATTTTCCCTTGTTGAACACCTTCTGTTGAAACACCCATAAATTCTTGTAGAAATATCCAAATAAAAAACGGCTTGAAGATTTAGAAACTAGACTTGACGATATTTAATTTGATAGGTTGTACACTATATAACACTTTATATATCCTGAGATATGAGCTTCTAAAGTCGGCTCCATTCGTCAGAAAATTCTGGTAAAACTGCTCCACCAGCCATAATCAGTCGGTCATACCTTTTTGCACAAAACTCCAAATAACAAATGGTTTAATGTTCTGAAAACTATACTTCAATATCTACAACTTTCATGTTTTGAAAATTTTCAGATTTCTTATAGATTTCGAGATATAAGCTTCCACATTCAGCTCCACGATTACACTAGTTGCTGTCAAAACAGCTTTTCTGCAGAAAATTTCAGCAACTTTTTGGTCCGAAATTCATTCCGTTAACCTTCCGAAATTCACCCGAGGCCCTCGGGACCTTAACCAATTATACTAACATATCCCAAAACATGATACGAACTTGCTAGAGGCCTAAAATCACATCAAACAACGCCAAAATTTCGAATCCCACTAAAATTCAAACTTTATGAACTTGAAATTTCAAACTTTCACTTCCGATGCCGAAACCCGTCAAATCACCTCCGATTGAACCCAAATTTTGCACACAAGTCATATTCGACATTATGGACCTGCTCCAACTTTAGAAATTGGAATCCGACCCCGATATCAAAAAGTCAAACTCTCGGTCAAACTGCTCAAAAACCTTCAAATTTCTATCTTTAGTCAAATGACCTCCGGACATCCGAATTCACTTCCGATCGCGATCCTAACTCCAGAATCACCATAAGAATCTATTCTCTATTTGCAGACTCCGAATCCCAAACAGGCATCAATATCATTGAAATGCGCTTCAAGCCAAACTTAGGAAATTTCATCAAAAATGCTAACTTCCACAGTATACACCGAAATGCTCTCCAGTTATCCAAATCCTGATCCGGACATACGCTCAAGTCCAAAATCATCATACGAACCTGCTGGAACCTTCGGATCCTAATTCCAAGGTCGTTTACTCAAAATTCCAGTCTTACTCAATTTCTTCAACTTAAGGCTTCTGAAATGAGAATTTTTCCTTTCAATTTAACTTCGAACCTCTTAAATTTCAACTCTGACCATACACACAAGTCACAATATCCGAAATGAAGCTGTTCATGACTCCCAACTGCTGAACGACGCTCTGGATCTCAAAACGACCGGTCGGGTCGTTATAGAGAGTTAGGCCTACTAGAAGAACACCCACCACGAGCTTGATTAGTATTGCCACCCAAACCACCTGAAGGACATTTTCGACGGTCGTGTCCTATTTGCGAGCATATACCGCATTTGCGCGCATAAACGATATCGCCAACATCCATTTGGTTCCGTCTATGCATTCTTTTCTGCACCTGTATTCGACACAAATAGAACTTGTTGCACAAAATTTTAAATGGTTCCTGCGGCCAATAATGCTCAGCACTCACTGGCTGCAACTGCCCACTATATGTGTTTACATACTTGGCAACACTATATTGTTGATCAAAATAGTTAGATTCCCCAAAACCAATACATTGAAAACACTTGATGGCATGTGAGCAAGGCATGTGGTAGATGGAACATTTCCCACAAGAGCATAACCTTGATGATTCATTTACAGTATGTACATTATTACCCCGATTTTGATGGATAGCGGTGCAAATTTCAAAAATATTTCTTTCGTTATCATACTGCAAAAATGAATACCAATGTGCTCGCCGTCTGTATTTGTCAAATCTCTTCATTGGCACTGGCATAAATTCAACACCCCTTTCCATCAATACCGTTGCAGCTGCACACCGTTCAACAAACCTCTTCGCCATCTGCTTGAACGACATCCGCACCATGGCTGTGACAGGCAATCCTCTTGCCGACTTCAATAACCCATTGAAAGACTTTGACATGTTTGTAGTCAGAATTCCCCATCGTCTGCCACCATCCGAATGCAAAGTCCACTTTTCAGGGTGATGTCGCATTAACCAACAATAGGCTCCCTCGTCTTCTTGCCTGATAGATTCCACGTGCCTCCGGAATTTATGTTGTTGGTGGTCTGTTGCTGCCATCCACATAAAATCATGTAGATCCCTATTAGGACAAGCCTTCTAGAAATTAGCCTTAAAGTGCCTCACACAGTAATGGTGGTATGCATAAGGTTCTTGCCATGCAGGAAAGTTCTCCACAGAACTTAATATACCACCGTGCCGATCAGATATTAGAAAAATACCGGAACGTTGTTTGACAACGTGCTCTTTCAAGTGGTTCAAAAATAGCGTCCATATCTCTGTGCTTTCATTGGCACAAACAGCAAAAGCTATAGGAAATATCTGTCCATTAGCATCTACTGCCACAACTATCAATAGCTTGATATCGTACTTTCCATAGACATGAGTTCCGTCTATGGATATTACAGGCCGGCAATGCAAAAATCCATCAATTGCTGGTTTAAACGCCCAGAACACGTAATTGAATATATATTCTGGTTTTCCCTGACTCCGCTCAAGCTTCCATTCAACAACCGTCCCGGGGTTGAAGTACTGCAGTGCGGCCATGTACTTTGGTAGAGATGCAAATGACTTATCCCAGTTACCGTAAACAATTTCAAACGCTCGTTTGCGCCCGAGAAATGCCTTTCTTTTGGTAATGGTATGGACATATTCTTGGTGCACTGATGTAATGCGCTCTTTGATTTTATACCTTATGGACGCTTCGAGGTGCGGAATAAGTACAAGAGAAATCAAGTCAATATCCAAGTTGAAGTGATTCCCGTTGAATGTGTCCATTTCGCATGTGTGGGTGGGAATGTATTTACCCACTTTTCACAGGCCTGTCTTCTTCTTGGTCGTACGCAACATCCAATTAAATGGCCAAAACCACCTGCGGCAAACAACCTTGTATACCAATGGACTTGACTCCCATACCTGTATCTCACGACACACTTTTACGTTGTGCATTTTACAAGCCTTGCTTACGCGCGCTTTATCAGGAAAAAGCATGCCCT
>ML431665.1:5569-26936 GCA_005239525.1 Nicotiana knightiana
TATATATATATATATATATATATAATCTCTTAAACATCCTAAGTAGTAATTGGCACGGACATTATGTACCGAATAACACGTGGATGTCGCGGTGCGAAGTGAGATGGAAAGATATGAGCACAAGGTGCCGTGTGTGTGGAAGAGTTGTTGGAATTATTGGAATTGTATTCTAGAAACACTTGTTCGGTTGATTTGATATTGTTTTTCCCTACTTGAGCACATTTACACTTAGCCGTATTCCAAACATGTTGTTGTTGATTTACTTGGTCGATTCTCGTTGCCATTCATGTTTCTTTTCCTCTTATCGTTACTACTATTTGCAACTTGATATCCTTCTACTATGGGTATTACTTTGATAGTCCTTTCTTATTAGATTTGAGTCATATTCATGCAGGTTATATATATTTAGTAGTGTCTCGACCTGGCCTCGTCACTACTCTACCGAGGTTAGGCTTGATACTTATTGAGTACCATCGTGGTGTACTCATACTACACTTTTGCACATCTTTTTGTGCAGAACCAGGTACTTTGGACCGAGTCACTGTTGATATTTATGCTCGGTGTGGTTGGAGACTTCAAGGTGTACCTGCTGTAGGTTCGCAGGCTCTGAAGTCACTTTCTGATGTTTTTAATCCCATTATTTCATTTATTTATGTAACAGTGATGTATTATGTAGAACTATTCCTAGAAAGGATTATGACTTGTACTACCAATTTTGGAAATTGTACGTTTATAGAGAGTTCAATTTCTAAGTTGTTAGACGATATTTATTTATTGTTATTCAGTATATGTTAGGCTTACCTAGTCCCTAAGACTAGGTGCCATCACGATATCCAACGGAGGATAATTTGGGTCATCGATCGGTCGGTTCGGTTATGAATATTATCAGTTTTGCATATTGTTTATCGTTTTACAAATATAATAAACCGATAACCAAACCGATAAGATATTGGTTATCGGTTAATCAGTTATCGATCATTATCAGTTCGGTTATCGGTTTACCCGATGAAATAAAACAACTAAAACAGTTTCTAGCCACAACTAAAACAGTTTTATAAACAACTTTATATCGGTATAAAACTATTTTGCAATGTACCGAGCTAAAACAGTTTTATAAAACAACTTCTTTGCAAGCTAAAACAGTTTTTTTTTGTAATTGAGAAAGGTATAAAGACAAGCTGTTTTCATTTGGTGCAAAATCCAAACGCACCATAGGTGATAAACAAATAGGACAAAAACAAAGAAAAAAAAGTAACAGAACAGAATAGTTAGACTAGAGGAAAAAGCTGGAGATAAAAACTATGTAGAACTAAAATCATGCCTCAAGTCATTTTAGTGAAACCGATAATTGTATAAAACAGATAAGTAAATGATTACCTCAATAATCCAATAGTGAATGAATCGAAACAATATAAAGTGAATCAACAGGAAAAAATAAATGATTCCCTGAAAAATTAACACGAAGATTGAATCAAGGCAAAAATAAGTAGAGAATAACCCAATAGTGAAGAGAATCAACACAATAATGAAGTGAACAAACAAGCAAAAATAAATGATTCCCTTAAAAATCAACACGAAGATTGAATCAAGGCAAAAATAAAGCATAACCCAATAGTGAAGTGAATCAACACAATAGCGAAGTGAATCAACATGCAAAAATAAACGATTCCCTCAAAAATCAACACGAAGATTGAATCAACTGAAGATGAAGATGAAGGCAAGTAGACAACCGAAGATGAAGATGAAGAAACTAAAAACTTACACGAAGAATGAAGATGAAGCTGAAGAATGCAGATGAGAAATGCGACTGAAGAGTGAAGTGAAGAGTGTGAAGTCTGATTTCTGAACTTTAAAGAATGAAGAATGCGGCTGACGGGTTGAGGTTGAGGCTGAGGCTGAGAAAGAATAGGGAAAGAATGAAGCCCTAGTATGTATATACTTAAGGGTAAATTAGTAAATTCGTTAATCCTTATTAGGTTATCGATTAACCCAATAACAGAATTGCCAAACCATGCCCGAACCAATAATCCAATAATGAAAAAATTCACCGTTAACCCATTAACCCAATATCGATAACTGTCACGACCCAATTTCGGAGTCGTGATAGCGCCTGTTGTGGAACCAGGCAAGCCTCCCTTTTTAACTAAGCTAAGTTCAAATTCCAGTAAAGATACGATTTTTAAATGAATTTATTAATAAAACTAAGAATCTGAAGTTAAAACAATATTTGAAAACTAAATTTAAAACTCCAACCCCAGATCCGGTGTCACTCAGTCATGTGCTACTATAACATAAAGCAAAAGAAAAGGGGAAATGGACAACATTGTCTCAAAATAAAGAAACAACAGGTAGAACAGGAAAGAGAAGTCGAGGTCGCGATCCCCAGCTGCTACCTCGACAACTCCAATAGAAATGCTGACCGCTGCTCAATATCCGCTACCGGGTCCCAGTGTACCTGGATCTGCACACAAGGTGCAGGGGGTAACGTGAGTACACCAACTCAGAAGTAACGAACCCAAACTATGGGTTGAGATGTAGTGACGGACAAAACCTCAAATCCTTACAGTAAATAATATACAGAATTTAGACATGATAACAATTTATCAGGATGAGTAAATATGCCAAGTATGTCACTATACTCTACATGCCATCATAAAATATATGTTATGAAACCAGTATGGATATGCACATAGTGCTCACAGCTCTCCCATAGAAGTCCACTCAATACTATATATAGCTCTCAGGCCCAGGGAAGTTCCATCCCTGAAAAAGCATAAACACCGGTGACCGTAGTCACTCTGTACTGAGGAAAAATTCAAATCCAGCCCCCACGGAGAAGATCCATCTCCAGAATACAACACTCGGACAAATTCCATATCCAGGGAAGATCCATTCCTATCATAACATCAGCTTCTGACAAGATCCATGCCCAGGGAAGATCCATCCCTCATTACTTCGGACAAGATCCATGCACAGGGAAGATCCATCCCTCATCACTGCGCTCATTGGGGGTGTAAAGACTCCGGAGGGGCCCTAGTGGCCCAAGCGCCACATCAAGCCAATGAAGGCATGATTTAAATATCACTGCAGTGTGCAGTCCATTCTCATAACTATCTCAATAACAGGCTCTCGACCTCACTTAGTCATTACTCTTCAGTCTCACTCACATGGATCACAAATGCCTCCATCAGCTCGAAACAATGATAAATATGCATGTTATTAACAATACTGAGACTGAGATATGAAATTATATACTATAACATGACTGAGTTTATGATGTCTAATAATCACGACATGAGACAGCAATATGCGACCACTCGGGTCTCAGCATTTCCGACGTGAAGCCTAACATTTATACTTAACATGATTTCTAACATGTTCACAAGTACCACATTAATAGATTCACAAATATCATCATGGAATAATCACTAATCGGGGCCATGGAATAAGCCAGGCCACAAATACTCGGTGCACGCTCTCACGCCCGTAACTTGGCATGTGCATCACCTCAACAATAGTCATAAATCATTTAGCTCGGGGTTTCGAACCCTCAGAACCAATTTTGGAAACGTTACTTACCTCAAAACCGGCTAAAATACTACTCCGCTGTGCCTTTGCCTCTAAATCCGGCCTCTGAGTGCTCCAAATCTACCAAGTTCAGATTTTTATCATCAAATTATGCTTAAGGAGTGAATCCCAATTGAAAAATATCAATTTAGCTCGAAAACCCGACCCCCAAGCCCACGTCCCAAAACCTAGAAATTTTTATATAAAACTGTTCTTTATCATCTCACGAGTCCGTACATATAAAGAACACTAAAATCGGAGTTCGTTTGACCTCTCAAATAAATCCCTAAAGGTCTCAAAATCTCAAGCCCTAAATCCACCTTTTTCTACTGATTTTCCATGAATTTACACTGGTTTTATGTTCTATAATCATCCATGATCGAGTTTTAATAATCCAAATACTTACCTCTATGAAGAACAAGGATTTTCCTCTTCAAAATTCGTCCCCAAAGCTCTTTTCCGTACAACAATGGTTTAAAATAAGGTTTAAGTCGCGGAAGGATTTATTTAAATGTGCCCAGTGATTTCTTCACCGCGATCGCGGAAAAAGCCACGCGATCGCGATTCACAGCAACTCAAACTCACGTGATCGCAGCCCATCGCACGCGATCGTGAAGCACACTGACCAGCCCCCACGCGCACCCCTCAATCCTTACGCGACCGCAACACGCCCCACGAGATCGCAATACTCAACCTGCTCAACTTCTGCGATCGCAAACACACCTATGCGATCACAGAGAGTAAAATTCTACCCCTCACAATTTGAACTACGCGATCGCGACTCTCCCTACGCGATTGCAGTGAAGGAAAACCTGCTGCAAAAAAACTAGAAAACCAACAACTTATCTAAGTCCAAAAATGCCCGTTAACCAACCGAAATCAATCCCGAGCCCCTCGGGATTCCAAACAAAGTTACCAACACATCTCATAACATCCTTCAACTTAGTTGCACTCTCAAAACACCAAATTTACATTGGATTCAAGCCTAAGAACTTTGAAATTTCTAAAATCTACCAATGATGCCGAAACTATCCAAAACAACTCCGATCGACATGAAATTATGCAGACATATCCAAAATGACATTACGAACCTGGAACTTCATTCCGACCCTGATTGCCTATTTTCCACTGCCAACCGGTATCACTAAAAACCAACTTTCGTCAATTCAAGCCTAATTCTACACCGGACATCACAAAAATATTCTGAACACACTCCTAAATCCCAAATCACCTAACAAAGCTATCCGAGCCATAAAATTTGCATTCCGAGGTCGTTTACCAATAAGTCAACCCTCAGTTGACTTTTCCCAATTTAAGGCTATTTTTTAAAGACTAAGTTACTCAATTCTCATTTAACCATTCCGATTTCAAGACTACCAACTCTAACACATCAATAACAGAATAACCAACCTATGACAAGTCAATAACAACAATTAAAAATGCAAGTTCTATGTAACGACGGACCGGGTCGTTACATTCTCCTCCACTTAAACATACGTTCGTCCTCGAACGTTCCTAGAGTTTTCCAAATACCACCAAAATTGCTATGTAACCTACCATGCACATATTCGGAGGTGATCCCATGTCACCCTACCCCATCTACGTCCGATAACACAACATAATTGAAATTTCATTATCAAATCCTGACCCATAAACATTAGAACTTCATTTTCACTTCTGAATCAATTTACAAGATCAAAATCCCCCAACTATAAACTGAATAAGTCTGAGCACACTGTATTAAGTCATATACGTAACCCAAGATGAAATACCATGATCCACTGCATGACTCAAGCACTCATGGCGATAACTCCTAATCACAATAATTGCTTATAACAACCCAATACCGGTAGATAACCTCTTATCAAGAAATGCCTTGGTCTTACACTTTCATATACTGCCGATGATGACAGAAACACGTAGAAACTAACAACCATTCGTCCGATAAGTCAGACATGAAGCTCCCCCTTCCCAAACAGGAATTATAGCAAATTTCTAAGCCGAATACCGATATTTGTCCTTCCAACTATGCTGTAGACAATTCTGACAATATTCATTCTAGGTCCAACGACCTCTTTTGGCATGACACATCAATACAATTCGAAGCCATAACCTGTGCAACTCGTGCACTCGACAACAGCATCCCAACGTAATCAAATTATGTAAAAGACTCACGCGAGAGGACTATCCTGCCATTAATAATTACGTACCCAACTAGCCAAGAACTTACATTTGATCCCATCTAGAAGCAAAAAATGACTATACCTCTCATGCTCCTCACGCCGGTAGAAAATACACATCTCTAACCGTGGTAGAAACCATCAGGAACTATTCGAATTCCATTTGCACAACACCAAACCGTCAGAACTGAATCCTCCTAACTCAACCACGCTACGCAGGTCACCAACACCCAAGAGCATTGCTAGGAACATATGTAGAAAACTCATTACCTCATAAGCACCCAAAGAACTAATCATATCCCTTACCATGCCGATTCGATCTACTATAAATCTGTCCTATTTATCCAAGTTCCTTCTGACTTACCCTCGAATTGATAATTCTCCTTGTCATAATACTGTAATTCTCAACCTAGATTCACCACACAAGACCCAAGAATAAGACCATACAGTCCAAGGCTCATAAGCCGTTGAATACACTCCCAAATATCCCCAAACTAAAACCAATACAGCACGTAATCGGGCAACCAACTAATCATTAGCAGAATCCTCCACTCGGCTCAAGGACATAGATCAAAACAACAGTAACCCAAAATGCCCATACGCTATCACTGCCACAATACCGCAGTGGGATTCAACTAAATCCTTCATAAATTCATACATAACTCAAATGATTAAACATCCTAAATCATCTCCAACCAATCCCTTTTGTCACAATCAAGAAGGATAACCACATCTCACCCTCAAATAACACTCACCATATAGTCATCTAGTCACCAGGTCTCATCAATAAGGACACCAACGAACATATGAGTCCCCAATTACATGTGCTCATACAAACGAAATCTCGGCACTCAAGCCACAGACAAAAATTCGGCCTCAAGTCCTCCAGACTGGCCCCAAACATGCTAAAATCACATCTCATTCATGGAAGTCACAAGCCATCGGTGCATGGCTGATACCGAGCGTGCACATGCGCGTTTGAATACATGAAAGGAGTTCAAAGAATTACGCTTCACGTTGAATCAATGGATTCGCACGACAAGAGTTCGAGAATGTGAGATTTTTCCTAAAGGTTCTACAACCTCTCAGATATAAGTACAGGCGTCTCTGTACCGATCCGCAAGACTCTACTAAACATGCTCATTACTGGTGAGACCTATTTAACCTAGCGCTCTGATACTATCTTGTCACGACTCAATTTCGGAGTCGTGATGGCGCCTGTTGTGGAACAAGGCAAGCCTCCCTTTTTAACTAAGCTAAATTCAAATTCCAGTAAAGATACGATTTTTAAACGAATTTATTAATAAAACTAAGAATCTGAAGTTAATACAATATTTGAAAACTAAATTTAAACCTCCAACCCCGGATCTGGTGTCACTCAGTCATGAGCTACTATAACATAAACAAAAGAAAAGGGGAAATGGACAACATTGTCTCAAAATAAAGAAACAACAGGTAGAACAGGAAAGAGAAGGCGAGGTCCCGATCGCCAGCTGCTACCTCGACAACTCCAATAGAAACGCTGACCACTGCTCAATATCCGCTACGAGGTCCCGGTGTACCTGGATCTGCACACAAGGTGCAGGGGGTAATGTTAGTACACCAACTCAGAAGTAACGAACCCAAACTATGGGTTGAGATGTAGTGACGGAAAAAACCTCAAATCCTTACAATAAACAATATACAGAATTTAGACATGCTAACAGTTTATCAGGATAAGTAAATATGCCAAGTATGTCAGTATACTCTACATGCCATCATTAAATATATGTTATGAAACCAGTGTGGATATGCACATAGTGCTCACAGCTCTCCCACAGAAGTCTACCTAGTACTATATATGGCTCTCAGGCCCATGGAAGTTCCATCCCGGAATATGCATAAACACCGCTGACCGTAGTCACTCCGTATTGAGGAAAAAGGCCAATCCAGCCCCCACGGAGAAGATCCATCTCCGAAATACAACACTCGGACAATTTCCATATCCAGGGAAGATCCATCCCTATCATAACATCAGCTTCAGACAAGATCCATGCCCAGGGAAGATCCATCCCTCAATATCACTTTGGACAAGATCCATGCCCAGGGAAGATCCATCCCTCAATATCACTTCGGACAAGATCCATGCCCAGGGAAGATCCATCCCTCAATATCACTTCGGACAAGATCCATGCCCAGGGAAGATCCATCCCTCAATATCACTTCGGACAAGATCCATGCCCAGGGAAGATCCATCCCTCAATATCACTTCGGACAAGATCCTTGCCCAGGGAAGATCCGTCCCTCATCACTTCGGACAAGATCCATGCCCAGGGAAGATCCATCCCCAGGGAAGATCCATCCCTCATCACTTCGGACAAGATCAAGGCCTAGGGAATATCCATTCCTTATCACTGCGCTCACTGGGGGTGTAAAGATTCCGGAGGGGCCCTAGTGGCCCAAACGCCATATCAAGCCAACGAAGGCATGATTTAAATATCACTGCAGTGTGCAGTCCATTCTCATAACTGTCTCAATAACAGGCTCTCGGCCTCATTCAGTCATTACTCTTCGGTCTCACTCACATGGATCACAAATGCCTCCATCAGCCCGAAACAATGATAAATATGCAGGTAATTAACAATACTAAGACTGAGATATGAAATGATATGCTATAACAGGACTGAGTATATGACATCAAATAATCACGACATGAGACAACAATATACGACCACTCAGGTCTCAGCATTTCTGGCGTGAAGCCTAGCATTTATACTTAACATGATTTCTAANTAACACGGACTCGCTCGAGGTTTCAAAACACATAAAATAACACTAAAACGACGAATCAAACCAAAAATCAATGAAATTCCTCAAAACTTCTTTAAACATCAAATTTTGCATTTTTGACCCGAATCACGTCAAACCAAGTTCGTTTATTACCAAACTTCACAAATAACACATATAAATCATATCGAACCTGTACCAGGCTCCGGAACCAAGATACGAGCCCGATACCACATGTTTCACATCAAATTTCATTTTCAAAAACCTTTATATTTTTCAGAAAACAATTTTCTTTAAAAATTCATTTCTCGGACTTGGGACCTCGAAATTCGATTCTGGGCATACGTCGAAGTCCCATATTTTCCTACAGACCCTCCGGGACCGTCAAATCACGGGTCCGGGTCACTATTATCAAGAATGAATAAAATAACAATAGACACGGGATACAACTTATAGAATCTCCCAACATGAGTAAACACAAAATGGAGTGCAAAACATGGAACTCACTCATTAATGAAACAACAAATAAGGGAACTCGTCCCGACCAACAGAGCTTTAATGAAATACAATCGGTACCCCCCTATAACACATCAAAACATACCCGTGTGATAATATATGGCACATCGGCCTTCGGCCTACTATATGCAACACATCAACGGGTCGGGCCTCCCCTCTTAGGCGCCCTCTACTCACCTGAATACCCTGCTACCCCACATCTACCTAAATCCTGGGACAATCTCTCACCCTGTGGTTAACATCTCCACACTGAAAACAATATCGCTTCCGTCAAGGCTGTGGAAAAACACACAATACGAACCCCTTGAGACCCATGAGTACCTGAAATCTCATGCGAAGCTGGTAACGCAAACTGAACTGGTTAACCCACAAAACTTCTACCGTGTCGTACCTTGCCTCCATAATACGGACCAGTAGATTCCCCCGATCTACGAGGCCTCATTGCCTCCCTGAAATCTCTCCCTGATCTCGTCTGACCTCCCTGTTCCGGTTCCACATGCTCTCTAGTCGGCGAGCGATCCCCACTACCTGCTGAAACGAGGCATCCTACTCTAACTCTCGAGTACCGCTGAACCAAATATCATGTCTGAATCTCTCAAAACTCTATGGACTCATATCCTAACTGAAACAACCAAACGAGGTGTATATCTGGCCAACTCACTGATCTAATAACATACTCCAACAGTGACATAGCACCCTGACGCAACTGCTCAAACTCCGCGCGCCGTACATGCTGAAGGAACTGAGGTGCAACCTCTCTCAAAGCATCTCCGAAAGACTGAATCCATGCTAGTGAAGCTAACTCGGCCAGGTCACCCCAACTCACATGCCGCCTCCACCGATCCACCCACTACTCTGAATCTGAGACGTGACAAAGCAATCCCGGTCGTCTCCACATTACCCAAAGTATGAAGAATATAGTGACACTCCTCCCAGAAATCCTGGGCACCATCTGCCGCCAATCCACTGAAAGATAGTAGGGTGGTACTTCCTGTACCTCTCAAGTTCAAGGTATTCTTCCTTCGATGCTGCTACTTTAACCACGGTTGAACTGAAGCCAGATGTCATGCTGTCATGACAACAGGTACCTGACCAATGTGATCTCGCTGCTCAATAGTGTAGGCTGCGGGAGTCTGAACTCCTCCCCTGATCCGTGAAGCAACTGGTGCACTAGAATCAACCCTGCATGAATCAACGTACCAATTGTACTCAATACTATGCCCAGGCCTCCTGAAGTCCGGGGTAGCAACAGGCACCTCCAGTACCTGCCCCTCAACTAGAACTACTGGCCCCTCCTCAACGGTTGCTCTGGTAGGCATCTTAACTGCGACACGTGCTCCTTGTTGGCCCCTGTCTCTGACCTTTGCGGCACTTGCTTCAGGGTAACATCATCAGGAATCGCCGTTCGTGTCCTCACCATCGGTGAGAGAATGGAACGATAATTTCAAACTTCAAGATCAATAAACTCGCACGATAGGAATGAAGGAAGTGAAATTGTCCTAATAGTTCCATAGCCTCTCAAAAATAAGTACAGACATCTCCGTACCGATCTGCAAGACTCTACTAAACTCGCTTATGACTCGTAGCACCTATGAACGTAGAGCTCTGATACCAACTTTTCACGACCCAATTTTCCTCCGTTGGGTATCGTGATGACACTTAGTATTAGGGACTAGGTAAGCCTAGCAGTTACTGAATATCAACAATAAATAAAGGAAAACTAGCATCTTGATATAGAATCTCAACAGAATGTACAAACTTTCCCAAAATCGGCAGTACAAGTCATAAGCTCTACGAATATTCTACAACTTCTAAGTACAACTGTTTGGAAATAGATACAACACTGTATGAATAATAAATAAAAATAAGGTGACTCTGACGCTTGCGAACGCAACAACATGTTACCTTGAGTCTCCTCGATAATCATCCACACAACTACTACAATATGAACCTGGATTTGCACACAAAAATATGCAAAAGTGTAGTATGATCACAACACAGCGGTGCCCAGTAAGTATCAAGACTAACCTCGGTGGAGTAGTGACGAGGACTAGTCAAGACACCACTGGTCTACAAGATAAATAACATGAATTTAGAAATGACCGAACGTTACATCTATCTAAGACTTCACGGAATAATTTACAACAATGACAATATAAAGCGTAAGGCAATTACAGAAATCAATCACGAAACAACACAAAAATACCCAGAAAGATGGACAACAAAACAAGCCAAACCGAAAGGAAACACAATACAATAGAGAACACCAATAACTCAACTCTACATCGGTTTGTTCACATCGGGCTTTAGCCACTAAAATCCATAAACTGGTGGAAATATTTAAACAACATTTCATATGAAAAACTTTTGCAGATAAAAATCATTTTAGAATGGAAGAGTTTCCTTTGAAAACATATTTTTTTCCAAAAGTAGATATAAGTATATTTAAGAGAGAGAATTACGTAAAACATAGTTTCCTTCAAAATACGGAACTTCTAAAAGATGCTTTCCCAATAAATGACTTCCAAATATCATTTTAGGCAAGACTAGTACTTTTCAAATATACCTTCGATGTATAAGTCATTCAAATATAATCATTTTAAACCATTGCTTTTTCAATGATACTTTCCAATAAAATCCCTTGATCAAAATCTCCTCAAGATTTATCCACCGGAACTCAGTCCGTAACTCAGAAATTACCATACCGTACAGGAGAAATATCAAATCTTGCCAATAAATGCAGTAAGAGATCAGTAGTAATATCCAAATTTAGAACAACAAAATAAAATGCAAAGACATGAGCACGGCATCACCTTTCGTGCTTTTACTCTCATCCTCACCAAAACAAGTGCACGACATCAACTTCGTGCTTTACTCTCATTCTCACCAAAATAAGTGCACGACATCACCCTTCGTGCTTTTACTCTCATCCTCACAATAAATAAATAGATACGTCACGACATTATCCTTCGTGCTTTAGTATCATAACATGGCACGTCATTATCCTTCGTGCTTTAATATCATAACATGGCACGACATCACCCTTCGTGCTTTAACACTCTCATCCTTACAATACACAACATCACCCTTCGTGCTTTATACTCTTCCTCACCCAAATAATATCAAGAACAACAGTTTGGCAAGTAAAAACCGACATGACCCATAAATCACCACATCCCGACAAGGGAGTCAACAATACAAACCATATCATTAACAACATAAACAGTAACATAAACCACAACATCCCGGCAAGTGAAACAACTATAACCAATCTCACCTAAACAGTTAACTTCACGGAATAACACTCAGCTTAAACAAAGGCCAAGTAATAGGCAACATCAAGGAAATACCAATAACATAAATGTCTAATAATTAGACCTAAGTGGCACTTAAGGGAATAGTCATATAAATCACTATGTAAGACTCACGGGCATGCTTGACTCCAACGAAGAGATGTTCCAACTACGGCTAGTCAACTATAAGGCTAGATGACACTAATTATAGTCAATTAGGCAAGCTAGGAAGAAAATATAGCATGATGATAAGAGAAGTAGAATATTCAGTTAAGTCAAGTAAAGTCAAATAATCAACGAAAGAATCCAAAAAACAAGTAATTCTAATTTAAATAGGAAGGTATGAAATTAACAACCAAGGATTCAAATCTAACAATTACAAATCATACACAGGTAATATAAGGATCTACGAATCCTAAAAGGGAAATCTAATTGCAAATAAGTACGAGTGCACACTCGTCACCTCGCATACTCGGACTATAATCAACAAGGAAGACTCAATCCTAAGGGGTAGTTCCCCCCACAAGGTTAGGAAAGATACTTACCTCAAAGACGACAATCTGGTACTCAAAAATAGACTTCTCAGACGAAAAGACCTCCGGACGGCTAAAAATCAACTAAAACAACTTCAAAATACACACAAAATATATAAGGAACTATTCTGAATAATAAAGTTTCAATCTTTATAAAATTATAAAAATCGACCCAAAAGTCGATCCCCGGGCCGGCACCTCGGATACCGACAAATTTTACAAATTCCGGTTACCCATTTCGATACGAGTTCACCCATACTAAATCTATCCAATTCCGATATTATTTGGTCATTCAAACCATGAATTTTTCATTTTTTTGAAGTTTTCTTTGAAAACCCACAATCCCCTTACCCAAAACACAAATTAAATGATAAAAACAAGAACTAATTCATGAAATATATTTAATTCTAGTGGAAGAACACTTACCCATTCGATTTGTGTAAAAAACCCTCAAAGAATCGCCCAAAACCGAGTTCTAGAACTCAAAATATGTTAAAAATGGTGAAACCCCGATTTTGAGATTATAACCATTCTGTCGAGACATTTTTTTGTTAAATGCGATCGCGGGCCAGTTATTGCGATCGCATAGATGAAGAAAGGGTCGCTGCCAAAATAGTATAGTGCGATCGTCTGGGTTACATTTCGATCACATAAAAGGAAAAAGGGGGCATATGCGAACGCGGTCCAGGGTTGGCGATCGCATAGGGCAATAGGGTCTGGCCCAAGCCTGACTCTCTACTGTGCGATCGCGAAGGACAAGATGTGATCGCGAAGTGTATGGTTTTGTGAAGGTATGCGATCGCAGACGAGTATATGCAAACACATTGAAGGAAAACTGGGCAGGCCAAAAATAATGCTATGCGATCGCGTCTATATCTATGCGATCGCATAGAAAGAAACCAGAAAACAGAGATAAACAGTGGAAAATGAGGGAAAATCGACCCGAAACCTATCCGAAATACACCCGAGGCTCCCGGAACCCCGTCCAACCACACACATAAGTCATATAACCTAACACGGACTCGCTCGAGATTTCAAAACACATAAAATAACACTAAAACGACGAATCAAACCAAAAATCAATGAAATTCCTCAAAACTTCTTTAAACATCAAATTTTGCATTTTTGACCCGAATCACGTCAAACCAAGTTCGTTTATTACCAAACTTCACAAATAACACATATAAATCATATCGAACCTGTACCAGGCTCCGGAACCAAGATACGAGCCCGATACCACATGTTTCACATCAAATTTCATTTTCAAAAACCTTTATATTTTTCAGAAAACAATTTTCTTTAAAAATTCATTTCTCGGACTTGGGACCTCGGGATTCGATTCTGGGCATATGTCGATGTCCCATATTTTCCTACAGACCCTCCGGGACCGTCAAATCACGGGTCCGGGTCTGTTTACCAAAAACGTTGACCGAAGTCAACTTTATTCAAATTTCTTAAACAAAATTATCATTTTTATCAGGTTTTTTTTCACATAAAGGCTTCCCGGCTATACGCCCGGGCTGCGCACGTAAATTGAGGTGAGATAGAAGGAGGTTTTCACGACTTCGTAACATCGAATTAGCTAGAAAATACGGGATGACCTTTTGGGTCATCACACCTACATTCCCCCGCTTCCTACAAAATATTTTCTACCCAATATGCTAAGTGTTTGAACTTGTGATATCAACCTGTCCTTTGAGTTTTGTTGGTTCTCTTTGCTTGTATGTTCTTTTTTTAATCACCCATGTCATGTATGTTTCTAAAATACAAGTGTACCTCTTCACATTCCATCACTTGATCACTGTTCTCTCACTTTTATTTGTTACCTACACTATTCTGAATCTATCACTCTTGGCCGGCTAAAAGCCAAGGCCACAAAAACTCTTCCTATTGACCTCCCTAGTGTGAGAATTGCTCGAGGTCCATTTGAGACCCTTGTGAACTCTGACACACTAGGATTTGTGGTTCTTTGATCACTCTCTTTGCTGCTGGAATTTGAGTTGTCTCTGGCATTTAGTTTTTTCCTCACATTATTTGTATAATCTGCAAATTGGGTTGAGTAAGTGATTTCTGTGTCATATGGTCAATTTGTGATTGTTTGGTTTGGCTTGAGTTCCTCTATGACTTTTGGTCTGTGCTGGCGGGCGTAGTCCCCGTTTGGATCTGGGTTTGCTATTTGCGAAGAAGGAATTTGCTGAAGGCCCAGGCAATACTGGATATCTCCTTTGGATCTGCTGTAGGCCTACTATAATTTCTTGTGTGATATTTGTACTTATATTCCTCGTCTGGTCTGTAATAATTTTGTAATGAATAATTGGGGTGTTAGTGAAATTGGGGAAACGGGTATATTCTAATATTTGCGTGAAATGGTAGAAATGCCTATAGGGTTCGTATGATTTACTTGTTATTTTATCCAACCTTCCATATATGCTATTCAAATTTCCCTGTCCATTAGGGGAATCACATACTCACACAACTTGTTTATTGCAAAAGCATGAGCGTAAGTACTTTATTTATTCCTATGTCTACTGCTATGTGTCACTAGACAACATGCCTATAGGAAATAAATGCCAATAACTGCCCTTCAATTTGCATAACTGCAGCATGTTCATTAGATATCATGCTTATAGGATCATACTAGATTATGTTATACTGGTCCTCATCTAGGTATCGTATCCATAGTTTCTTAATTGATTCATCAGCTACTGTTATATCTATCGCTAGCCTAGAAAACATGCCTATAAAGACGAAGTATTATAGAATCGGTTTTCAGCTGCCAACTATTAGCACCTAGCTATTAAATACTGCTACTCGCTTAGAAAGCATGCCAATAGGATAAAAAATGAGTAATTCTGAGTGTTTCCAATAGTTTTCACTCCCCCTTATTACGTAAATTACTTAGAGATCATGTTTATAGGATTTAGTAACTTATAATTTGTAATCTCAATAAACAGCATAGCAATAACAGATACTCTTAAATTGTGTAGTTTAGAAATCATGTCCATAGGTCTAAAGTGGCGCCTTGCATTTGACACTGCCTGCACGTTTGGATCAAATCATATATAATCCATGTCTACAGAGGTTAATGACTTCAATTTGCCTCAGTTTTGAAATTTTCTAATGCCTAATGCAGAAATCTGTTTGCGTGCATTTGTTGTCTAAGTGCGGAGGCTAACTTGAGCCTTTAACTGTCCTTAAGTGAAGTCCTATTTGTTTTGAATGTCGCTTAGTTTTATCATTTTAAGCAGCCTAAGTAAAGTCTAGAACCTCCCAAATAGAGGTCCAAAGCCTCCGGGTGTAACGACCGGACCAGTCATTTTGAGAATTTAAGTTTCGTTCGGTGGCGTACAGTCTTGAACAACTTCACATTGTGTATATCGACCTGCGTGCATGGTTGGATTCATTTACCGGATGATCCGGAGTCGAATTGGAAGAAGGATTTTAGTTTTGGAGGCTTAAGCGGTGGAATTTGACCGGAATTTGACTTTTTATGTAAATGGCTCCGGTATAAGTTTTGGATAACGTCAATAGCTTTGCATGGTTATTTTGAGCTTAGGCGTGCATCCGGATTTGGACTTGAAGGTCCGTAGAGTAATTTGAGGCAATTCGGCGAAGGTTGGAAAAATAATTTGAAGTTTGGAAATGGAGAAGTTTGATCACAGTTGACTTTTCGGAATATCGGAGGTCAGAATGCGATTCCGAGAGTTGGAGTAGCTCCGGATGTCAATTGGGACTTGTCTACAAAATTTGGCGTCTTTCCAGGTTGAATTGATAGGTTTCGGCAAGAGTTTAGAAGTTTGAATATTTGAAAGTTCATAGGTTCGATTTATGGTGTGATTCGTCGTTTCGCCATTGTTTGGTGTGATTTGAGACCCCGAGCGAGTCCGTGTTAGGTTATGAAACTTGTTTGTGTGTTTAGACGGGGTCCCGGGAGCCTCAGATGTGTTCCGGGTGGGATACGTGTCATTTTCCCCTATTTTTGAATTGCTGGTTCTGGTGTCTGATGTTCTTCATCGCGATCGCGATTCCTTTCTGCTGATCGCCTCAATTTCCTTCTACGCGTTTGCGTAATAGTCCTCGCGATCGTGTAGCTCTGTACTTTTTCCTCTTCACCTTCGCCTCTTCTGTTCCGCGTTCACATAGTAGAAACCAGGCCTTGAGCACTGGTACTCGTTACTCTTCGCGTTCGCATGACCTTATTTGCGATCGCAGAAGCCTGTCTATTCATTATACACGACCGCATATGCCCTTTCGCGATCGCGTAGCGCATTTTGGGCCAGTAACTATTTTCTTATACGTGATCGCATCGCTTCTCTTGCGATTGCGTTGAACAAATACTGGGCAGCCTTCCTTTTCCTTCTTCGTGATCGCAAGTGGTGTTCCGCGATCGCGATTCATTAAACGCCTGGGCAGAATATAAATCTTCAAATTGAGGGTTAGGCCATTTCTACCATATCTTGACTTGAAGAGCTCGGTTTCGAGCGATGCTTTGTGAGTTTTTCAAGAAATTCGATTGGGTAAGTGTTCTTCACCTAGAATTAAATACATTCCATGATTTAGTCTTTGTTTTTATCATTAAAATTGTGTTTTGGGTTTAGGAAAAATGTTGGTTTTTGAAGAAAATTTTCAAAATGCAATTTCATGATTTGAGGGGCGAAATGGTATCGGAATTTTCTAATTTTTGTATGGTTGAACTCATTTTGGAATGGGTGTTCGGCTTTTATGAAATTTGTCGGGTTTCGAGGTGCGGTCCCGGGAGTCGACTTTTGGGTCGATTTTTAGATTTTTGTAAAGATCGAAACTTTATTATCCGGAATGGTTCCTTATAAGTTTTATGTGTGTTTTGAAGTTGTTCTAGTTGGATTTGAGCCGTCCGGAGGCCTTTTCACCTGAGAAATCCATTTTAGAGTACCGGGTTGTCGTCTTTGAGGTAAGTATCTTACCTAACCTTGTGTGGGGAAAATTTCCCCTTAGGATTGAGTCTTCTATGTTGTTTGTAGTCCGTGTACGCGAAGTGACGAGTGCATACTCATACTTATGTGTGGAAAGTTGGCCCTTTAGGAATCTTAGGTCCTTATATTCGTTGAGTATGAACTGTTCTCGACATGATTGAATTTCCTAATATCTAGTTTCATTCTTACTTGCTTAAATGTAGGATTTCTTACTTTTGGATTTACTCCTCTTGCCTATTTGACTCCTAATTGACTTATTAGAAGATTTTACTCCTTTTACTGTTATGCTAGGTCCTCTTAACTACTTATCTCAAATTGTAATTATCTTCATCTCATCCTATAATTGTTTTGATCTTAACCTAAGTATGATTATTTCCTGTTGCTTGTCCTTAAGTGAAAATTATTGAATATCCTCGTAACTGCTCAACCTTAAAAGAAGTTTAAATATTCTATACCTTAGTGACTTGCCCTTATATGAAGTTATCGGATTCGTGTGAATTTTCTTGTTGTTGAACCGTGAATTTTGGGTACGACTCTTATACGTGACAATAGGAATTATGGAACAAATGTTAAGGTTTGACATATTGTCTAGTTTTGGTATTTTTCGTTGCTGCTAATAGCTAATTGCTTAGTTTCTTCCACACTAGTTTTGGAGGAGGGCCCTAGATCTAACGATTACCCTAGAAAGTCTACACAAGAGGATTTCGTTGATGAGTTCTGCAAAGAGATTAGGGATTTTAAAGCTTGAATCCGAAGTGAAAGAACAATGACCATTGTTAGTCAGTTTGCTCCATTTTGGGTGTAGACGGGAGCCAGCATCTCCCTCAGATTATGCTCTCAATTAGTCCTCTAGTTCATACTTGCTCTTAGAAGCTAATTCATTCCACCTATTTTGTAGAAATTGAAATGCTTTTCGACCAATACTGTAGATAATAAATTATGTCGAGAAAATAAAATCAAGTCCGAAAATTATTGCAACAATGTGGAATTTGATTTCAAATATTTGAGTGTTACAAATTTACAATCTTTATGATTCTTCTCTCCAATAATAAATAAATTCAAGGGTCTTTGAGCTTGATCTTGAATCCGTGTTTATTGTCACTAACGATGATCTTAAATTTAACTAGCACGAACTTTGATTTGAACTCGTACTCCTTGAACTTTGATTTGTTCTTCATTCTTGAGCTTGAACTTGATTTCTTGAACTTTAGCTTGATTGTTTGAAGCTTGAAATTTGTAGAGAAATTTACGGCATTTGATTCACGAGCTCTCTCTTCCTTCTTGTAATCACTTTTGATGTCTTCTATGGGTTATGATGACCCAGATTTATAATTGTAGGAGGAAAGAGTTATGATAAAAACAAACTTTTTCTGACTAATCAAATCGAAGTATGACAATACCGCATTTGATTGGCCAGAACATGTCACTTGCACACGTGGCGTAATTTCATTGGCCTTTTAATATAACTTGGTATGCCTTGTCATTTTGACATGTGGCATGATCTCATTGGCTCTTCTGTGTGACTTGGCGTGCCACGTCATTTGACACGTGGTACCAAACTGGGCCTCTAGGAAGATGACACCTTGGGCTTAATGAAGTGAGCTCATCATTTTAGCCCAATGGATTAAGACTTATTTAATTAAGTCATATATATTAATTCAATTATGTTAACTCATAATATTTTTTGGGACTAGTATATTTAAAATATAATCTAAGTTATTTATTGAACTTGAATCCAATAAGTTTTACATGCCATCAAGTACTTTATATAGTTACTAGTCTTAGGGTACGGACGTTGCGCGTGAATCCTGTATTTGCTAAAATTTAAATAATCACATAAACGTATTTTAAATATGTTTGAGTTATAAAATCAAAATTAAAAAAGAGTTTAAGTTACTTAAATTGATGAAAATTGATCTGATTCACCTAATTAAATAAATAAAGGGAGTAACTCCACCTAAGTATGTGGATGCCTTGTTATAATTTGTCATATATGAGTTTAATATTTGCATTAGAAGTCTGAAAAAGTAGCACAACTTATCAACTTGTATTAACGTCGTCACAGGTAGTATGTCAAGCATGTACAGTTCTGAGAAGATAGAAAAATTGTGTTGGTATAAAAAGTAAAAAAGCTAATTCTTGACATAAATATCAATATCATTGGTAATTGTTGCCATCAACCGTAGAATTATTAGAAGCCTCTTAAGTTATTCAAGGTTCTTTGTACGAAATAATTTATTTTTACTTGCTTAGAGTGCAAAAACTGGTTTTCAAATTATTCTCATACAAGAGGAGTTAGTTTCAATTATCATACACATCAGAAATGCATGTTAGTTACAGAAATTAATAGCATCACATTTGTTTCAGGAAAAAAAATCTAACGATGTTGTATGTCCTCCAAATTTATTACAAATATTATAGGCTAAGAAAATTCTCTGATTATTAAGTAATATAAATGATATTTTTGGATCTTCAAAATAAACTACACGATTATATCTAATTAATTTTGTATTGCCTTTAAGATATCAGTCCCTAAAGCTAAAAAATTTCCGTGCAGCTGTGAGATAAAGGTGAACACATGATAATCCAATCTACTCTTTTAGCTGGCGAGTTTGGAACTGAAAACTCTATCAGCAAAAATTACGAATTGTTTAGCATCGTAATCAAGTCTTAATATAGCAATGCCATATTTCTAGATAAAAAGTAATTGACATATACATCCACAAAATGAAAGTTAATGTACTATAAATAATTGTGCAAACTATCATTTTTCTTGATAAATATGGCTCTAGACTTCTAGCAACGCCACAACATCAATTAATCATGACCTAATTGATTTTTGATTCCAAGTAAAAGATACAAATGCATATTTTGTTTTCATCCATACCTAGAATTGGTAAAAATAATAAAATTAGAAGTACTCAATTTAAGTATTTTCATTACATTTTCTTTTATGAGGAAATTTGTTCTCTTTCCAAATTGGTAGCATTCTTGTAATAGAGACTTGGAAATGAATTTAATTGACAATCAACAATTTAGAATAAGCATCTGAATGAAAAAAACGTGAAAAATAGTTCGGACAAAATTTCACCCCTTTTTGGGCATGTTAAAACTGCTTCGGATGAGAACTGTTTCAAGCTCCTCATATTGCTAGTGTCACTCTGGGTTGGAGCCAGCAAATCGCATACAACCAATAACTTTGGTTCACACTCCGTATTTATCTTTAAAAATTCGTTGAATATGCAAAAGTGAAATGCCGATAGATAGATCTTTGTAATGTTGATATTTTAGTACCCTTTAGAAAAACTAATTAGTAGTATCTTTTTATATTAATATACGACTAAAACATGAAATTACAAAGTTTGTACACAGATTTTTAAGTTTTGGAATTTTCGGGAAACCTATTATGATTCATATTTTTGAAGTTTTACATTTTTCAAAACTAAACTTATTATGTTCGCACGCGTGTTGTATTTTGTAGGGATAATTCATAAATCCTCCTCGACCTATGACCATATTACCAATTATATACTTTTTCATTCGGGGATCGTTTAACCCCC